>VUQJ01023320.1:0-15169 GCA_015108635.1 Andinoacara biseriatus
TTACTGTTGGTATAATGTTCTTTTTCTGAAATGCAGTGTTCCTTTTACGCCAGATGTAATGGGACACACACCTTCCAAAGAGTTCCACTTTTGTCTCATCGGTCCACAGAATGTTGTCCCAAAAGTCTTGGGGGTCATCGAGATGCGTTTTGGAAAAATTGAGACGAGCTTTAATGTTCTTTTTGCTCAGCAGTGGTTTTCTTCTTGGAACTCTGCCATGCAGGCCATTTTTGCTCAGTCTTTTTCTGATGGTGGAGGCATGAACGCTGACCTTAACTGAGGCAAGTGAGGCCTGCAGTTCTTTGGACGTTGTTGTGGGGTCTTTTGTGACCTCTTGGATGAGTCGTCGCTGCGCTCTTGGGGTAATTTTGGGCGGCCGGCCACTCCTGGGAAGGTTCACCACTGTTCCATGTCTTTGCCATTTGTGGATAATGGCTCTCACTGTGGTTCGCTGGATTCCCAAAGCTTTGGAAATGGCTTTATAACCCTTTCCAGACTGATAGATCTCAATTACTTTCTTTCTCAATTGCTCCTGAATTTCTTTGGATCTCGGCATGATGTGTGGCTTTCAAGGATCTTCTGGTGGACCTTACTGTGTCAGGCAGCTCCTATTGAAGTGATGTCTTGATTGGGAACAGGTGTGGCAATAATCAGGCCTGGGTGTGGCTAGGGAAATTGAACTCAGGTGTGAAAAACCACAGTTATAGTATGTTTTAACAAGGGGGGCAATCACTTTTTCACACAGGGCCATGATGGTTTGGATTTTTTTTCACCTTTACTAATAAACACCTTCATTTACAACTTGCATTTTGTGTTTACTTGTGTTGTCCTTGACTATTGTTTAAATTGGTTTGATGTTCCGAAACACTTAAGTGTGACAAACATGCAAAAAAACAGGAAATGAGGAAGGGGGCAAACACTTTTTCACACCACTGTATATCTACTTACTTGTACTTCCAGAATAAAAAAAGTCTAAACTGGTGGCTGCTCCTAGAAAACTGTCATGACTGTGAGTTTTAGCCAGGGGTACAGGGTTGACCAAGCTGTGCAGGTCTGGGTGGGATACTTTAAAAGGGAGGAAAGGAGGGTTAGTCTCGGGAATGTTCTCAGTTAGGATAGCAGTCCGTCTTTAGGGGAAGGAGCTGGTAAATGAGGCCTTACTTGGGGTGAGAGACAAGAGGTCCGGGGAGAGTCTGAGGTCCAGATTAGCTAGCCGATCTTTGAGCTGGAAAGAGGTGCTCAGGCAGTCCACTTCGTGAGGCAAGCTGGAGAATGCAAACACCCTGAGGTAGATAATCTGACAGAGACTGGATGGTTGAGGTGGTCCTGAAATACTGCAGCCGACGAGGCTTGATGGGGTACAGGTGCTCAGCTGAGGAGCGGAAGAATTCAGGCTCCACCCAGAAGGGTGGAGATCCACTCAAACCTTCTGGCCCAGGGTGACAGGGAGAGTAGTGGGCGGCAGATCATTGCAATTTTGAGTAAAGTGTTCACTTTATTGCAGTGTGTCTGTTTTACTGAGCTTAGTTCATATCACATATTTCAGTCATTACAGTTTTTTCCCACAAAGGGACAAATGTTATGAAAACCTTGCCAAAATAGTTACAAAAAAGCAGCAAATGCTGTTTTGTGTAAAGCAGAGCAAGGTGACAGTTTAGAGAGAGAGAGCTTAATTTACATGATGTTTTGAGTTCGCTCACACACACTTACAAAAATATCATCCAGTTAATCTTGCTTGTGTTATGACGGTACAGCAAAGTGTTTGATTTCCTGGCAGTCTGTGGCCTTTGTCTGCGTGAGACTGAGACCTGCCGGTGGTTTGGAGGATGAGGTGATTACATAGCAGACAGTTGCCTTCAGAGAGGGAGAGGCAGTGGACTAACAGAAACAAGATAGTACATGTAATGCGCAACACTGACAAATAGTCAGAACCCACTGATTGTGAATGTTTATTATAATTATTAAAAAAATAAAGTGTGTGTGTATAATAACCAGCTTCAATGTTAAAGTGCTTTAAACTTTTGGAGTGCACTACTTTTAGTACTAATAGACGTACTACTTTAAGGTAATATAATTGCAAATGTAATATACGTTTTGGTGTTGCTGCATTTACTCAAGAAAACAATCTAACCACTTCATACATAGTTTAATCAGATTTTTATTTATGTAGCTTAAGTAATATCTAGTTAAAAGGCTTTTTGCAGTGTATAGATGCCTGTATATGTATAACAAACTAACTAAAATTAACCACATTGAAGTCTGTAGCAGCAAACAGCAAATTATTAGCTGTAGATATGACCCTGAATTGGTTGATTTGTAACCCTTTTCTATTTATATTACAACCCAGTGTTCAATGTGTTCATTAAAGACAGTTCAGAGACATTTATCTGTAACCATGATTGTTTTTCAACAAAGTCTAAACATTTAAGACCTTAACCCTGGTTCTGCAATCTTTACATGTAACGTTTTTAGTGAATGTTTTTTGCAGACGTGAAAGACAAGTCATATTGACTCTTCTTCTAGGTCATTACATCTTAATACAGGTTATTTAGTAGCTCATCAGTATTCAGTTACAATTTAAGGAGGTCCAGTGAGAGAAAATTTGCTCAAACAAAGGTCCAGAATATCATAAAGTTCCACATGCATTATAATAATAGTTGTATTAGTACCTGTATATATTCAGCAACTGGCTGTCAAGAAAAACAAATTCAGAGTATTTCAACAATGTTTATTATTAATTTTCCCAGTAAACTAGAAAGCACTCTAATACCAAAATAATAATACAATGTTAGTTTCTTGTTTTAAATAAAATAAGGTTTGCGTTCATAAATTTAAAAAAAAAGAGCTTTTTTAAAACAGTGTAGTTTGAATTTCTTTTTCCCTTCTATTTCCTTAAATATGTTTCACATGGAAACCATCTCGGCAACTCTTCTTTCTCTTTCCCTGAATTACTTCTGCATCTCGTCTCCTCGCAGAGTTTTCACTTTTCACACGTGCTCAGAATAAATGATTTAATTGGCCGACTAGCGTCATGTGGGAGTTTGTGTACGTGACTGGTCTGTCTTTCCTGTGTACATACACTGACTGCTGTAACAATGAAGGAAAATAACTTCACCATGAATACACACAAAGAGTTGCACACAGTAAAATAATCCTAATCCAGTAACAGGTCTGGGTCCGAACCGTGGTCTGCCTGTTGGTGATGTAGGAACATTGACTCTGCGTTGTGCTGAGGATGTAATGTAGAGTGGTTTTTTTTTGGTTTTTTTTGTTTTTTTACAGCCTTTTCATCTGAAAACGTCGGCCTGCTGCTGCCGGGCACACAAAAACAAAAATAGACCACAAAGCAGTTTCAAGCTGAGCAGAACTGCAGAGTCAGGCGATCATCCTCATTATCATTATTTCGAGCAAATCTTTTCACATATAAATTATATACAGTTACCTTCAAAACATATAGATCAGTGGGCCTTTAAATTAAGCTCATCCATGAGTGGGATTATGGAAATGATTCTGTGTGCGCCAAAATTCCATATTCCAGACACAATCTTGGGTTGTTATACTCTATATATCGGTGATGATAAACAAAAAACACAACAAATAGCAGACAGATTAGATAAGGCAAAAAACAAAACAGAACCCCGTCCAGGCCACTGAATGTTCTGGCTTATGAAATGTGTCCAATGAAGCGATAAATATGGCAGTATAATACGCTAAGAGGGCAGTGGAGTTTAGGAGGCTTCTATTTAGGGATAGTTCATTTAAAAAATTAGAATGATTGAGTTACTGAGGGCATCCTGACTGTGCATGTGAGAGGAAGACTGAAGAAGAACGTGTGGGATTATAACTCAAAGTACATGTAATGAGCATTTTTGGTGCAAATGAATGTTTTTGAGAAAAATAAGGAGCAAATCAAGACGTCTATTTGGAATAGGACAATAGTGAAAAACAAGATAAAACAAGACTGTTAAAGAAACCCAAAATGACTCTCACTTTGGGAATGTGTGTGGTGACCACTACAAGGTGTCTGACCCCTGAAACAATGGCCTTCAGTTCTTCTGAAGGCCTGGTAACACTCTACTGTATGTCCTCATCCTGGCCGCTGGCCACAGAGTGTTAGTGTGTGTGCGTTTGGTACAGTTGCAAGACAATGACAGCTTGTTTGCCGGGAGTGTGGATGGAGGGATAAACAGAAACAAAGGACAGGGAAAAAGAAGAGTTTGTACTGGGGTCATGCTGTCTAAGTCCCGGGATGTAGTGTGTATTTGTGGGATTTAGAAGGTTGTTAGGAGTCACTTCTTAACAGACTGATTAAAGCTATGTTAAGAAAGAATGCATTTATTTTTTTTATTTCCTTCCCTGATGCATCATTTTCCAGAAATAGTCGGTCAGACGGTGACTCTCTGTCATGGATTAGTGTTTTTTTTTGTTTGTTTTTTTAATAACTGTTTGCTTCTTCTTTGCTTTTGTACTGTACTGTTTATTACCACTTAGCTGGTGGTACTATAATGTTATAGGTTCTAGGCCAATGATGATTATTATTAAATGCAAATCAACTTGAGCAGGCACATGCCTGTTTGAGTTTGAACTGTATCCAGTCCAATCCAACTTTATTTACACATAATAAAGAAAAAGGGAAAGATTTTTTTTTAAAATGTAAAAATATTAATCTACTGTATTAATCTGTTTGTCTATTTTAAGAGCTGTGTCAATATTAACCCCACGGTTGGTCACAACTGGTTTGACACAGGATGCAAGTAGACCCAGGTCACTTGGCCCAGTTATCATGACCTCTGTTTTATTTTCATTAAAATCTAAGAAATTCAGAGCTAGCCACGCTCTGATGTCCTTAAGACATTCTAACAAAGGTCTGAGGGAGTTATGGTCATGGCATTTCAGTGGTAAGTAAATCTGACAAACATCCTAAAAATGAAATAAAACATTCTATTTTTTGATAATGGAGCCAAGGGGAAGTAAATAAATACTAAAAAGAAGGGGCCCAAGGATGGATCCTTGGGGTACACTGCATGGGGAGGAGGCAGATGATGAGCAAAAATTACCGACAGCGACAGAAAAACTTCTGCCACTCAGATATTACTTCCACTCCAGGGCAATATCTCTAATGCCAACATGATGTTTTAGGCAAGAAATTAACATGCTATGAGCTACTGTGTCAAAAATATCATTAAAATCTCTCAAGAGTGCAGACTCAGTACTATGAAATGCTTTAAAACCTGACTAAAAAAAAGGTTGTGTGTTTAAAAAAGATTGCAGCTCTGAGGAAACTGCTTTTTCCAAAATTTTTGAAACAAGGAAGCTTTGAAATCGGTCTAAAATTGGACAACAATGAGGCATCCAGGTCAGGGCGCCTCAGTAGAGGCTATACCACTGCCTGTTTGGGTGATGTACCTGTATCTTTTAAAGTCAGATTGCCGTTTATAAGCCTTTGAACATAAGGTCCAATAGTGTGCCAAACTTCTTTAAAAAACTGAAGGGGAAGAATATCACTAGGAGAGCCTGATTTAGTTTGTGTAACAATTATTCTCAGATAAGATAGAAACACAGGTTCAAAATTGCTAAAAACTGCAGATGATTGAGTAGTAACAATGGAAGTGTCATAAGAAGGAGGCGAAATACTTGATCTGATAGTTGAAATCTTGTCAACAAAGAAATTTTAAAAAGCTTCACGTTTCAGCAGAAGCTTCTATACAGTTGGATTGGTGATGGTTAAGAACAGAGTTTAAAATAATGAATAAGACACAAGGCTCGTGACTGCTGTCATTATTTATTCTTGCAAAATACCCAGGTTTCTGGGTTTATGCCATGGTTACTAAAATTGTTAAATTACATTTTCAGATGTTTTAGTTAAGTTTACAGAACCTTTCCTACACTATTGATAGTACAAAAGATGGATATAGCTACAGCCAGCCAGTGGTTTTGGACTTTGCATTTTGAAGCTAAGATGTTAGCGATTTAGGGGTTGCCACGTTGTTGTTGTTGTTGTTGTTGTTGTTTTTTTCAAAACATTTCAGTGAAAGGGTGAAAACCAAAGCTTTCAGCTAATGCTAGCTTGGTTGACAAGCTAATCTATTAAAATGCTCCAAAATGCACCAACAGCGGACTCGGGGGTCCTGAAGTTGTGGAAGTTCGGTAGAGTGGACAGCAATCACAGGTGGGACACCTGTCAGTGAAAACGACCATGCTCATAAGTACACCTGTCCACCTGATATTGTTTTAAAAACAATATCACCCTCTCATACTTGTTATAAAGATGGAAATGAAGGTTTTTATGTACCACATACTTCTTCCATTGGGCTGCAAAGGTGCACACACTGATGTTGTCTTGCTTTGAGTCAGAGTTTTTAAACTGGAGAAAACATAAACTGATTAAATGTCATTTTACTTGCAAGCATGTGGTGAGTGGAAAGAGGACATATTAATCTAATTTCCAATTTCTTGCTTTGTTTTTGATTCACATTGGAAATGCTCTTTATTATCTTGCACTGGGCCTTGGTGCAGCCCCTCAGTTCATCCATTGTCTGAAACCTGCAGTTTTAGCTGCTCTCCCTTTACGCCATTTTTCTTGTGATTGACTGTGTGTCACAAACATGGGTTTCATTAGCAGGTGCACTGAGATGCTGTGCTCACAGCCAGAGCTGATATCCTCTCTCAGTGACATCATACAGAGCCAAGAGTAGAAAAAGCTGTCTGAGATGGAGTCTGAAGTCTGAGCTTCTGGCTCACCAGAATTACTTGTACATACACTAATCTCCTTATTTGAAACTTTGGTCATATTTAATATTTGTATTCACTAAGAGTACAAAAATGACACAAACCAAGAAAAAAGCCTAACAGATACACAGTGTTTATATCGGTTTTTCAGACACCTACAGCTTGAAATGCTGTTTCTACTTCTGTTTCAGGTTTTGCTAAAAGCAGTCTGCAGCATTGCTGTGATAGAGAACAGTGGGTATGGCAAATGGAACATTTGCACAGATCTAGCTTTTCCCGATGTTTCCCACAAAGAATACATTTGACAACTTTCTCAGAGAAAATGTATAAATGTTAGCTTACCTTGGAATAATTACAGGGTAACTTTATATATTCTATCATCTTCTCTGTTACTTTTTTAAAAATAATAATAGGAGTTTGGATTTATGAATGCTTTTGGAGCTGTTTAGATGGTGTTATTACTGTAGCTGCCATAACCGAAGCATCTTAACATGTTTATCTTAACATTAGCAATAAATTGATCATGTTGATGTATCTTTGTGAGGTGAATGGGGAAACAGGAGTGGGAGTCTAACAAATCAAAATAGAGAGATATGAACAAAGAGGACATCTGTTTCTTTGTCTGTTCTTGGATGACTTAATATCACTGGCTGTGTTTGCAGGCTGTCAGAGGACTGTGTGAGCTGGGCAATCACAGCACAATTGTAAATGGGTGTGAAGCTGTCAGCCAGGCAAAATTCATAAATGCAGCATTCATTGAGATGCAAGAGAAGCATTCCTGCCTGCCTGAAGGTGAAGAAAAATGGTAATAAGCAAAGATTAATAAAAGTAATCTTGTCCCTTTTCTCTCCACTACCAGGACTATGGACCTGAGCCTGCGAGATGCTCTGGGTGGGGGTGGCGGTGGGGTCCAAGGTGGGGCCCCTGGTGAGGCCCTGCTGAAGAGAGACTTTGTGGCTTCACTGGAGAAAGAGAGCTACGATGACAAGGTTGGGGAGACAGTCTCCAAGAGTGACTACCGGCCCTTACTGGATGGCAAGGACACCAAGACTGGTGAGTCGCCACAAGCATTTAAATACAGACAATGAAGGTGAGCAGGCGGTGTTCTTTAGGTGATGTTCATCCCTGTAGGTATCTGCAATTTATCTGAACAAAGTCAAACTTGAGTTGGCTGGAGGCATTTAGAAAAATCAGCCATTTAGATATTTTGGCATCACTGGCCTCCAGTTTCCCTGTGATAAACTGGCTGAAACAGACAAAGAGACAAAACGTACACCTTTCAGCTTGCAATGTTCATTCTTGACAATTATTTAATAAAGCTTGCAGCCAAGTTATAGCTATAACATGCTACGGAATTGATTAAATTGTTAAAATAATATGAAAATACATTTTTGAAATGGTTGCTCTGTGGTGAAGGTGGGTTGCAAAGTGTTTTACACAGTTGCCCAGCAACTATGGGCAGTCTAAAGTAGCTTTAATAGCACAACCTGTATTTACCAGCTTGATCTGAACCATCAGCTGATGTGGGCTCGCGCTGAGATCAGCTGGGATTGCAGCTAAGCTTGACTTCACGGCCTGCCTGAAGTAACATTATGTTTGCTGTGCTTTCATGCTGAGTTACATTTTATCACTTTGAAACTCTGTTGTCAGACCTTCACTCTTACAGCTCCACCCAGATTAAGTGGAATCTGATGGTATTCTGACATGAGCTAAAGGCAACTGGCGCCTGGCAGGAAAATGCAGTTAAAAATGTGGTGCTGTATCTATTTTGATTAAGGAATCAACACTAGTAACCCCCTAGCATCATCATCAACCCTGACTCTAACCCTGACTCCAACTGTAGGCAATCAGAATGTCATTTCTGATTTCATCAAATTGTTCTCCCAAGTCTTGGCAATTAGAGAACAAAGAAAAATAATCATTCTGACACATCAACAACTATTCACATTTATTCCAAGAAGTCAGTTTTGCCTTTTTTTTTTTAATAAATAGGGTTAAGACAATTTTTGTTACCCAGCGTGCACTGCCTCGCAAATGGCATCATACAACAAAGTTGACATCACATTGACTTCACATCCGCTGTCGCTTGCGGCCATTTCTGCGGGTCGTGAGCCTCTCGATTCGTGTGACCTGGCGCATTGTGCAAACTCGTCCCAGCTGGGTTGAAGACGTGAGTGTACGATCATGTCAGTTTTTACTGCCATTTTAATGCTTTATCAGTACAGAAGCTCAGAGATTCACAGATTAAACTGGGGGAGATGCAGAAGTGGCTTCATGGAAACTTTGTGGCTTCCTCTCCTCCTATATCAGCGCTGATGTGGAGGAATCCCTGCACATCATAAACAGTTCTGCGGCCATTAGGGTTATCAGCAATGATGACTTAGACCTTGAGGATTAATATGGAAGATTTACAGTTGAGTAGCTGTAACTTGTGTACATCTCTTTCTATAGTTATATATATATTTTACTGTAATATTCATTTTCTGACATCCCTATTTAAAAGATTATGTGGGCAGAAGATGATTTTTATTTCCACTAAAATTCATGTCGTGACTGAAGGGGAAAATAGAACTAGAAAGCAAACATGATGATACAAGACTAAGTGATTGAATTTGAGCCTGCATGCTGCTGAAATTTGATGTTTTTGGAAATCGGATCATTTGAAAAACCTATGGGGCTCAGCTTGGGTCCTCCATGTTCCATAATTCAGTTTGATAGCATCTTTTTTTAGATATTCTTTCATCATTTCTCTCTGCCTCCGAGTTCATTTTCAGACTTCTCCAGAAACGCAGAAGCCATCACAGGCTGTGTTGTATCCTTTGTGACTTGTAAAATGACCCATGTGTGTAAAAAATGTCTGTTAATGTATTATTAATTTGACACCTTGTTGCTTTGAAGATGACGGGTGTGAAGGACTCAGATCTGTCGGAAGCTGTAGGAAAATATTAGTTAATATGGAGGCGGCTGGAACCCAGAGAGATGCTGTAGCACTAAAGTTCGGTTAGCTGTGGTGAGATTGATGCTATCGGTAGCTAAGATGATCCAGCAGATCCAGCTCATTTATTTGGCCACACCACTGTAGTCTTGTTAGCTCAAAATGCCTTTCCTTTAGCTCAGCCAAGTCCAGATCGGGGACCAATCACGGCCCGAGGTTTTTTTTGAATATGGCCCATCGCTCCCATCTTAAAATTTATTATTTATGGCAACATTTCCACTAGCCTGTGAAATCTAACTTAAAGGTAAATTTTATTTCAATTTTTAAAGTTTTTTACTTCACACCACCCTCCACAGGTAGCAGTCTGCACCTTGTTACCTACTATCCAATCAGAGAGACCTCCTGTCCTCTTGCTTTTGTTGTCAGTGGTGCTCATTTAGGTTCCATGTACTTGTATAGCTGAGGCACCCACCCAATAGTAAATCAGTCACTGGAGGAGGGGAGTCTGAAGGGAAAGGTAAGCAAAACATGGGCTGAACAAGGAAAACAGAGCAAGGACACATACTGCCAAGTGGGGAAGACGTGACTAAGAACTGTGGAAAACAAAAGGGCTTGAATACACACATGGGGTAATCAGGGAGAGAGGACACAGCTGGGGACCTTAACAAGACCTAGGTGAATAGACCGAGACCCAGGGACCATGACTATAACAGCAGTGAGAACATGCTGGACAAGGATAATTAAAATTTTAAGACTAATTAGTCTGGTTGTTTGCATTAAAGGCTGCCTTATACTCCTATTTAATTGAGAATGGCTAAAGTTAATATCTCATGTTAGTGCGTGTGTATAAAATAGCGACAGCTCAAGTTCCTTGGAATATACTCTATATATCTGGGCTATCAGGGATCTTCCTGGGATTATGTGTTCCTTTAAAGTGTAATAGCTTTGACACATTGGTCAACCCTGTCTAGACTGAAACTGGCTGCAGGACTGTCTCTTTACTCTTAGGCTTCTTCTCTTTATTTTTCCATAGTTCGTTTTTTCTTTACTTACTTTCTTTCAGTCTCTGTTCCACTCCTCTTTTTTTGGCTCCCTTCCTGTCATTGTTGCTCTGTGTTGGCCTGGAGACAGTGCTGCATTAGCATCGTAGTCATCACACACACACACACACACACACACACACACACACAGAGGCATAATTAGCACCCAGCCTGTGGCACAGCCTGGTCCATTGAGTTGAATGTTAACCTGTCTAGCTTTCAGTGTTTGATAGTCCGGAGCTTTAAGGAGCCAAAATCTGGCATCAGCTCTGATCCATGGCACTAATAGAAGGGGATGTTGGTGAAATAGATTGTACAGAAAAAAACTATATAATCGCTGTTCTAATTAGTTTAATCAAGTAAATTGGTGGTCAGGATATCATGACTTTTAAACCCTGGAACTAAAGGGCATACACCACCTTACCCGTACCACACACAACCCACTGTCTTTATTTAGAAGTGGGCATGAAATGCCCACTTCTCTTAAACTCCCCCAACACACAGACTACATATAAAAGATGGACAAAGCCCTGTGACATGGAATGTTGGTTTGTTAAGTCACATGCCCCCTGGTGGGCATTAGTATACATTGTATACAACATGAGTTCATGATTCATTTTTAAACATTTTAGTTTGAATACTGGACATATTTTATTTGTGGTTCCCTGCGCTATTGTGACTGTGTATGGAAAGTATATTATAGTGGAATTTTCTAAACCTTTTTTTTAATTAGTTGATAGAATTTATACAACACCTTGGTAATTGTGGGTGTTGCTGTATGGGGACAATTTGAGCCACTTTTAATGGAGTAGACCTGATTGGACCAGAGCCAGGAACAGTGCGTTCACAGTAACGTATCCTGTCTCTCTCCCCTCAGCCCCAACCGGTCTCAGCAGATGGCTGCCCCTCCCTGAGCCTGGTTCTGCTGGAAGTTTCTTCCTGTTAAAAGGGAGTTTTTCCTTCCCACCGTCGCCAAGTGCTTATAGGGGGTCGTTTTGACTGTTGGGTTTTCTTTGCATTATTGTAGGGTCCAAAGCACCTTGAGGCAACTGTTTTTTGTGATTTGGTGCTGAATAAATAAAATTGAATTGAATTATTTATTGTCTGGGTAAAATCAGTTTCTCACCTCATATGTTGTTTGCATAAAGGCTTAAGTAAATTAGTTTACTCAACATTGTCAAAGGTGACTGCATATACAACATCCTGAGTTCAAATATACACACATGAGGGTTTTTCCTGCTATAACCTTACTTGGTCTGGTACCATATATATTGGCACGTCACTGAATTTTATATAAATATTGCTGTCGGTCACACGTCACCACTTCACTGATGTGTTGTGAGTTTAGCATTTTAGCTAACTAGTTACTCAGCTTTAATTAATTTAATTACTTTTAATTGTGCTCACAGTGAGCTCTGCTCAGCAAAGCCTAGTAACAGTACTAGTGTAAAAATGGATCTACTGAATTTTGCCACCATAATATTAGATCAGTTTATTTAATACTGTGTATTGATATCGCAATGATATCGTTCAACTTATGTTGGAAAGCTAATATGACTGCATAAAGGTTATGGACTGAGAAAATACAGAGCCAGAGATAGATCAGGTTGTGTGGTACGGTTGTGATGCTAAACACAGATGGCACATCAGACTAAGTTGCATGATTTTTTTTTTAATCCTTTCTGATAAACCATCAGCTTGTCACATCATCTCACATTTCCCCTGACATGCCTGCGTACAGCTGGTATGATAATAATCATCAAAAGCAGGACACATCCTCTGGTTATGTGTGGAGTTGAAACCTTCCTAAATATATTCATGTAGTGACATTGTGGATACCCAACTTCCTTACAGTGGCAGACGTCAAATACCCGTAATGTATTCACCATTACATTTTAGTGTAAATACTTTAGTTGTAGGTTACTATAAGGGTTATGCAAGCAGTAGTCATGGAAGTTACTGTAAGTCTCCAGGGAATTAATATAAGTCAATCAAATATGGTCTGCGGTAGTGGACACATGACTGTGTTTGTGCATGTGGGTCATTCTTTCTCAATTCATCGTGGGCCTTCTGCTCCAATTTGGATACAAATAATATGGTGCAAAGTTTGGACATATATCAGGATTTTGCTCTGACATTTTAGCTTCATTTATCAAATACTTTTTAAGATATATGTTTTTGGGAAATGGTCCGTCGACCTACTCCACAGTTTTTTTTTTCTCACTGTGAAATATCTGGCAACATTGGAGCATGAATATCTCCAAAACTGTTAAAGAAAAAAGCCTGAAATTTTCACTGGCCTTTCTTACCATCAGATGGAATCAGGAGGTGTAATTTGGGACAGATGCATCAAAAATGTTTGAGTATTGGCTAGTTAAATTATATTTGAGCATATACATTGTAAAAGGCAACAAGTGACAATTTCTGAATGTCCTGGAGGGGTACAATAATGCCTCTTAGTATATTTGAAACTTAACCTGAATTATAAAACTTCTCTAGGGCAATGAAAATGTCTACAAAATATGTGTCCTAAAAATATGCATATATTTAACTAAATTATTTTCTTAGTTTTAGAGTGCCATCTGAAAAGTCCAGAATTTAGTTTTAGATAGTCAGGGGTATAATCTGTCATATTAGCTCAATCCGGCATGAAGTTGAATCAAAACAGTATTTTCTTCATTTTTGCAAAAAACAAACAAACAAACAATTCATTTTAAAAAGTATTTTACATGTTATGTTTGCATTATAAAATATTGTAAAATTGTCATTTGTTGTCTTTTGCATTGCTTTTCAATAATATTTTTTTATTTTCATTTTTAACTACCCAGTACTCGGACATTTTTGATGTGTCTGTCCCAAATTGCCAATCCTTCAAAGCCAGTGAAAATTTCAGTCTATCTTTGATCATTTTTCTGATATTCATGTTCAAACTTGGCCTCAAATATCTAAGTGCACAAAAACATGCTGGAAGTGGGTTGGCAGGAACAATTTAAAAAAACATATATCTTGAAAAAGTATTTAATATATGAAGCTAAAATTTCACAGCAATCCAAACTTGCATCCAAACTTTAGACCATAACATTTTTATGCAACTTCAACTTCAACAAAAATGTGATGATTTGAGTTGGAGTGATCCATATGGGATCATTTAAACACTGGTGACTATATACAGCAGGCCTGTAGGCTCATTCTGTATGAGTGTTCCTGTCCAACACAGAGGATCCCACTGTGACTGAGAGCAGATGTTTTACCACAGGGGCTTCTCTGATGTTTTCATATCAAACATGCATCTCCACAGACACACAAGTGATGCCTCAAGGATCCATCCTAGGCCTACTTTTTTCAGTGTTTAATTGACTTGAAAAGAAAATGCAAACTAAATGCAAAAAGTTGCACTGAAGCTAAATTATGTTATTCATATTTTGATTTGCTGTTTGATGTTTCAGCTTCATTAGTGGCACATTTTATTTTTACACTGCTATTATTGAATTAGAGTTGCTTAATCCAGTCACTACATATTGTTTTTTTACTTGTATATTAAGTATTAAGTAATGAATATTTCCTAACTTGTGATCCCCCAAAATCCCTCAGAATCAGCTGTTTTTATTTCTGCATAAATTTATTAGTAGATTTAATGAAGCAAGTGGGTTGAAATTTAGTTCCAGGATGTTTGATCCACATGTTTGATCCACATTAATTTTTCTAGAGTTGAAAAACACATTAAAGCTCAATTAAAAACTTTCTTGTTCAGCATTGTCCATCCATCCATCCATTATCTTTCACTTATTCGGGGCCGGGTCACGGGGGCAGGATCCTAAGCAGAGAAGCCCAGACTTCCCTCTCTCCAGCCACCACCGCCAGCTCATCAGGAGGGACCCCAAGGCATTCCCAGGCCAGCCGAGAGATATAATCTTTACAGCGTGTCCTGGGTCTACGCCGGGGCCTCCTCCCAGTGGGACATGCCCGGGAACACCTCACCCAAGAGGCGGCCAGGACACATCCTAATCAGATGCCCGAGCCACCTCAACTGGCTCCTTTCGATGTGGAGGAGCAGGGCTCTTCTCTGAGCCCCTCCTGGATGGCCGCACTCCTCACCTTATCCCTAAGGGAGAGGCCAGCCACCCCAGCCACCGCTTTCCCCTCCTGAGTCGCCTGACGGTTTGCCAGAATCGCTTCGATGCCGTCTGAAAGTCTTTTTCCATAGCCTCACTGAACTCCTCCCACACCCAAATTTTTGCTTTGGCTACTGCCCGAGCTGCGTTCCACTTGGCTAGCCAATACCACCCGACACACATTGCACCCAACCCCTACGACAGCTCCTGCAGGTGGTGGGCCTACAGGAGGGTGGGCCCATGTAACCTCTTCGGGCTGCGCCCGGCCGGGCACCATGGGCTAATGCCTGGCCACCTGACGCTCTCCCTCGAGCTTCCTCCCCAGGCCTGGCTCCAGTGTGGGACCCCGGTAC
>VUQJ01023323.1:0-17098 GCA_015108635.1 Andinoacara biseriatus
AACACACACATTCACTTTGCATGCGATATCGTTGCTGTTGGGTTTTTTTTGCAATTAATCTTGAATATCTGTCACTTTTCCTGTTCCTCTTTCTTACACACAGAGTTGGAGCTGGACCTTGAATCCAGCAAATATAATGAGTAAGAAAACTAAATGGAGATAATATCAGAAAGAAGACACACATTTTATGTTATTTCCTCTCTCTCTCTCTCTCTCACACACACACACACACACACCTGCACACACACACATCTGCAGATCTCAGATCAGATCACTCACCAGTGAACATGTCGGCCCTACAGATGCCCCTCCCCTCTCTGTTGTCAGGGAGACAGACGCAGATGCCTTCCTGAGCCCGTCGGGCCCCGTCGCTGCTCGTGCCCGTGACGCCCACAACGCCATGCTGCAGGCGAGCCGGCTGCCCTGGTGGAGAACGCTGGGAGATACAGACGTGCATCACACGGACACGTTCGGCTCTGCCCACCTTGCAGAGCTGGAGGAGGAGCTTGGACGACTGTCCATAGGAGGGACGGTGGACAGAGTCCATCTGTAACGAGTCACCTGAGTGACTTCGTTACTAAGAATGACTCAAAGGTGAAACACATGGACGCTAATAGAAAAAAAAATGGACTCTTGAACTGTTTTCACAGCTGAAAACGTGAGAATCATGTCTTTAGAGAAGGAGCTGCAGGATCCTGGACCACACCAGAGGTTTACCTCGAACTAGAGTTTACCTGAGCGCTCTGATTGGGTAGTGTTGAGAAAAGTTTGTCTGTATGCTATAATTTATGCAACAACACTGTGAGGACCTGTGAGATCTTCACCTGCTGTCTCACTGTACGAGTTAAAACCAGAGACTGTAAATAAAGGATGAACATCAGCCATTGACTAGCTTCTTCACCATCACCCACCTGTTTTTTTTTTTAGCCATAAGTGACGTGTGTGGATGAGAGAATGGAGGGCTAAGTTATTAGCTTATGCTAGACTGTGTGTGAGCGTCACACAAACGTCTGCTAATTAGTGCTGAGCAAACATCCAAATAAAGTCCCAGAATGTCACCAAAAATGGATCTCAGCCTATCTGCATGGTTGGTTAGTGCAATTAACCGCACATCAGCACAAACACGGTCCAGAGGTCCAGTTCAGGGTCTGATTCGCTGAGGTGAAGCCTAGCATACAGCTAGCAGCTACAGTCAAAGTTTAAACATGTGAGCCCCTGTTGAACAGTTATTGGAGGAAATTAACTGTAGAGACTAAAGAAAGATTCTGATGCCTGCAGAGATTCAACTTTCTGCTCAAACAGCTGTTTAAACCAATCTCCTACATTTCCCAGAATGCACCCTGATATGTTGGTGGAAAACAGCCACTCAGATGGTTATTACTGCTTTATTGCATTAGCCTTAATCAAACACTAGAGGGAGCCCCTCCCACAGCCCAGCGGCATGCTGGGATAAGGATTTGTCCCCAGCTGACAGGAGGATGAAGAGGAAGAAGAGGAGGATGAGGGACGCTTGTTTTTCTTCCCTGCACAGCCCTCGACGGTGTCTCACTCAGTAAAGTTTAAAGCAACTGAAGTGATCAATTAAGGTCCTCAGACGGCCGCAGGTGTTGGGAGACTCCTCCTCCTCCTCACGATGTGCTGTGACGTCACAGGCACCCCAGCGTGCAGAGCTGGGTATTGATCACACTCATTGATTACTGATCTGAGCCTGAGAGGCAACAGAGGCTCAGCAGATGTTACATAAACAGCTGTTGATGAGTCTGTTGGAGGGAAACAGCTGCAGGAGAACGACTCTGCAGACGAGCAGGTAGGACGTCACTTTATTTTACTCTGCTGTGCTTCATCATCTTCATCGTCACTGAAACTCACAGGAGAATCTTCTTTTTACAGTCGTCTGCATTTATGTGAAGCTGAAATAAAAACATTAAAGCAGCATTAATGATGTAATCATGTTAAAATCAGGACTCTTTGCATCTGAATACCAGTTAGTAACCAAACCAACAGTTTCTTCAGTCTTTTAGAAATAAGAAATAAAGTTATAAATGCAGAGAGGAGAAAATCCAGTTTGTTTTTTTTCTGCTCCAGAAAAGTTACGAAATTAGCATTTTTTTCTTCTAGATTTTTTAATTTAAATCACATTTAATTCTTTACAAATTAACTTCTCATATATCAAATAAAAGAGCGAAAGGAAACCGAAGTGGAAGCCGTGATCAGAGGTTTCATCCACTCCTCGTGGGCATGAAGGTTGTGCTAATTTGGGGCTTTTAATGGTTTGGTGAAATTCACCAAACATCTTTAATGACTTTAAATAACAAGAATTAGGTGCACATGTTGGAACTGATTTAGGATTTTCTCTAATTCACACAGGCTCAAATATACACACACTCACTTAAATATTTTAATAAATGGTGCCGAAGGTTCTACGAAGTCTTTTAATTTGATAAGGTCAGGGCTCGTTAACTTCCTGTCAGTGATCATGAGTGACAGCTGGTAGTTTCTTTTTGCCACAATAAAAAGGTTTTTGTTGGGCAGCACTCAGTGGATTCATCAATACACTGAATGATGGGAAAGTCCAAGGAGTTCAGAGAAGAACTGCAGATTTGTGTAAGTTCTGAAGGTCTCTGAGCCATTTCTAAACAAGATCCTCAAACATCTGTATGCATGTTATTTGGATGTGTCAGCACTTTTCCAAAGTCTGGAAGAAGACCCAAACCGTCCTTAGATTGGACACACTTGTTTATAGTGTTCAGGAACAGCCCAGGAAAAGGTTCGAGCCTGCCATGAACCGGAAGCTGCTGGAACACCAGTGAGAGTGTCGACAGTTTTACATCATCATGGACCGAGAGGGTGGCAGCATAGAAAGAAGCCTCTGCTCCAAAATCAACACCTTCAATCTCGACTCCGATTTGGAGCTGCCAACACGGACGAGCCAAATGTCTTCTGGACAAAAGTCTGATCGTCAAACAAAGACTGAATTATTTGGCCACAATCACAAGAGGTATGTGAGAAAACTGTGGCAAGTTTCACTCATGGTGGTGTCAGCGTCACACTCTGGGCCTGTTTGCTGCCAGTGGTACAGCTACACCGCACAAAAAGGATGGAATAATGAAGGAGGACGAACTCCAAATTCTTCAGCTTCACCTCCGATCAGCAGCTGGAAGGTTGAAACTTGGACACAGTTGGGACAAAGATCCCAAAAAGATGTGTGTTTGTTACAAAAGGTGCAACTTGCTAAAGGACATTTAAGCACATATCAGTGGGGGTGCTGATGCTGTGTGCAGGCTGAATGCTGATTGGTTGAAAAGTGCTCTGGAACAGGAAAGAGAACCACAGACGGTGGATGCAGCTTCACTTCAGCTCTTTGTGAACTTCACCCTCGTGCACGGCCGGCCGATGGACCAACAACAGCAATGAAGGGTGTTTGTGACACAACATAGATGATGGTCTGCAGACTCGTGCAGGATCAAGGCCACAACACCTTTTCACAAGACATAAAAACCACTTTAAATTTTAATATTAAAGGACCCACCGAGTGAGCAAAGCTCAAAGTTCATGTGCAACAGCTTATTTACTGTCAATACGCTCTAATTAGGTTATTGATAGAGAACTGTGCAGCTGTGGTCATGCAGTCATGCAGTACATGGTGTTGATAAGTGCTTAAAATAGCTAAAAAATATTAAATAAAAAATAGCCAAAAAAGCTGCTGATATGCATCCTAGTTAATGTTAATGTGCAGCCACAAACAAACAAACAACTAACACTGTCCAACAAAAACAAGCAAAAAGGGAAAAAGTTAAGCAAACACAACGTTCGGTTCAGTCTTTACCGTAGAAGGTTTGCTTCTTTCATTTTATAATTTTGGTGTTTTTATTTATTAGTATTTAAGGTCAGATTAAAAAAGTTCAGGCTGCTGAGTCACAACGTCATCCTCAGTGTTTCAAATGCAGATTTTGTTTTTTTGTTGTTGTTATTCAAATGTTGTTGTTTTTTTAATGTTTATATGACTTCTTTTAGTTTTTGATTTAGTTTAACTTCACTGTGAGACTCAGTAAGTGTTTGTGGGGGTCTGTAAATCTTTGCAGGGCCTGAAGTGTAAATGTGCCCCCACATTGGCTGCATTGGGGGAATGAGTGTGTCAGAGCTGCAGGCCTGAACTGAGGGGGTTAAAATTCAGAGGAATGTGGAGAGCGAGGCTTTTCATTTCAATCCTCTTTCTTATTTTCCACCTCTGCTTCTCTCCATCCACAGGTCTCCCTTCCTCTTCCTCAGGACCTCTTCTTCTTCTTCAGCAGCTCTCGGTTCTTCCTGGAGATGCCGGGGACTCTTCCCAGGTTCCCCAGCTTGCCCCGGGGGGTGACCATGCCGGCGCTGCTCAACTCGCTGCCTCGAAGCATCAACCCTCCCAGTTTACCCAGAGGCATCACCATGCCCAGTATGCCCACTCTGCCCAGTTTTCCCAGCATGCCCCGAGGCGTCACCATCCCCAGCCTGCCCAGGGGGGTGTCGCTGCCGAGGGCCGTCGCCATGCCGGCCATAACCCAGGCTCCAAGACGGCTGCTGCAGGACTGCTGCTCCGTGCTGGACCACCAGACACCCGGAGGTAACGCAACAAACCGGCAACTCGAAACCAAACAAATACACCTTAGATTTCAGGTGTGAATCTCAAAGGTACAGAAATCAGATCAAAATATGGAAGATCAGCCCTGTTCTCAAAGAACATTAATGTTCATTTATTAACTCGTTTATTAAGTGAGATTATGCTAAACAGTAAGAAGACGAGTGATCAGTAATACAATAAAAAATGTAGCGGGAGCTTCGGGAATCCTGCAGTTTTGTTGCTCCTGTGCAGTAAAAACAGGTCAGACGAATGTTTTCATTTCTGCAGGTTTCTGATACATTTTCCTGTTTCTGTTGGAATGATGAATAAATCCAGATTATAGAGCGAGCGCTGAGCTGCTGCACGTGGCCCGGCTCACACACACACACACACAGACACACACACACACACACACACACACACACACACACACACACACAGACACACACACACACACACACACACACACACAGACACACAGACACACACACACACAGACACACAGACACACACAGAAATATCTTTTGGGTTTAAGAGCCTGTGAGAATATAAATAATATAAATACTGTATTAAACCTGTTTTTATTTGGTTTTAACAAACTCATTAACAAAAAAGCAAAATCATCTTTTTATTTTTATCTGGATTTAAAACAAGCAGCCGTCCTCAGACATTTAATCTGAACGCTGAGAGACTGACGGGGATGATGAATGAAAGGGGGCGGGGCCACATCAGTGTGTGTGTGTGCGGAGGATTAACCGCAAATGTGTGTGTGTGTGTGTGTGTGTGTGTGAGATGGATGTGGCAGTGTAGATGTGAGCTGAACGAGTCATCCTCATGTACGGTAAGAAATATAGATTTTTCCTTTATTACAATATAAATATAAACAGATTTAAAGCGCCGACAGAGATAAAAAAGAAACGTCACATTGTTGATAAAAATAATTTAAAAAGAAGAACCTGCATCAGTTTCATTAAACCTTCCTGTTAGCAGTGATGTGAATGAAATTTAATGACATTTTTAAAGGAACATGTTTATGATTTTTTTGCCCAGTTTAAAAATGTAAAACAAATGCTGTGAAGCTAAAACTTCTTTAATAATAATAATAATACATAAAGCTGCACACAGTGATGATCAGGCGTGTTTCCTGTAGGCACGTTAAGCCCTGGATTCTGATTGGCTGTTGCAGAAATATATAATTACTTCCAAACCTTTGTGGCATTCAAGGAACGCGCACTAATTACACATCACGTTGCTATAAATAATGTATTAATGCAGTGTCGCAGCAATATATGATATAATCGCAATATCTGATGTATTGATTGATATTTACGGACATGATTTTTCATCTCTCTGCTCTCGTTGGTGTCCAACTGCACAAAGTTTATATTTTCTTCCCTGAGACCATGATTTGAGTCCTACACATCATTTTTACACTAAAGTTGTGTTATTTTACATTTATTATTAATTCTTAAATTTTGGTATCTGTTATCCTTAAATGTTATTTTGTTGCGTTTAAAAAAGATCCTGGTTTCTTTTGAAGTTCAGGCTTCGTGTGCTGTGTGTGCATGCTGCAAACATGAAATATGTGCACCTTCTGTTATAATACACTCCAACACTGCACCAACTGCCATGAAAAAATGTGACTTTATCTCACTTGAATGCAATGCAAATATATTGTATCCCTGTTTTCTATGAATACGTCTAATATCTGCATAGAAGTGGTCGGGTCAGGACAGCTACATGAAGTACCGACTGTATTGGACAGTGTATGTGTGATTATTATAAATTTTGTGGCAAACAATTTAAATTTGCCACGCTGCCACAGATGCAGCCTTCAAAAAAAGGTGAAAGCTTCATAATTTAGCTCGGCTAACGTCTGTAGTTCAGACTGACCAAAGACGAAGTATAAAATCTCTAGAAGGGCTCCAATCGGGCTCCTCTGTTACATCATGGAATGCATCATTTTTCACAAGTTCTGACAATTTCGAGCAAAAGCTGATTCATTTCTGTTTTATTTCAAGTTAATCTGCACATTTTCAGATTTTAAATGTTTGTATTTTTATCCCTAACAACTCATCTACTTGTCAATTAACTGATCAGGCTTTAATTATAATATGACTCTTTGTAAATACACTGGGAGGTAATTTTAAGTTTGAAAATTAATTGAGAGACAAAAACACAACTTCAAAAGCTTTAAATGAGCAAAAAGTAGAAACAAATTGTTTAAAGTAATAAAAGATAAGAAACTATCAGCAAAAAAAAAAAGATTGATAGTTTCAATTGGAACGTCTCTGCTCATCTTTAGCTCATGAATTTATTTTTGAACTGTGATCTGGTAACTTTGCCTGATTCATCCTCTCATTTTCCTCATTTAGCATTTATAAAGTCTTGAGGTCTAAAACAAACATTTCTTCCCGTGTGTTGATAATCCCTCACTGTGAAAAGATGCTGCAGTAATCCTGCTACAATATGCTGCAGTGTGGGATTACATCTTCTGACCTTCAAACTTTTAACCTCTAAAGGACTTGAATAAATCTGAGATCTGAATCATCCAAACTGTGCTGTCGGCCTCTGAGCACACAGCAGGGAAGAAAACAAACGGATGTTTTAACAGCTAAACTAACTGAAAACTAATGAAAAACTCACAAATGAAGCAGTAAAATGGCAGGAATGAGATTCCTTTGAAATTGCATTTATATAATATTTAAAAGAAAAAAAAAGGATTTATTATTATTTATTGTTTTTGTTTATCAGTTGGCCAAAAAAAAACAGGAAAATACAAAAATTGTTAGTTTAATAACTGCATGTGGATCAGTTGTTCAGAGCCAGGAAAACCCTCATGATGATGATGATGATGATGAAGAACGAAACAAATGAAAACTGTGTGTGTGTGTGTGTGTGTGTGTTGCTGATTCTGCAGGCTCCAAACACACCGTGTCCTGGTCTTTGGGACTGAACAGCACGCTCGCAGTGACAGCGTGAACTCTTTAAGCTCTGCTAACTAAAAAAGCAAACAATATAAACACGTTACGTAACAAACCACCAGGATTAAGATGTTGTCTCACTGCTGCATTGTTGTGTGTGTGTGTGTGTGTGTGTGTGTGTGATTGTGCCCTTGCAGGCCTGTTGTTGTGAGGACCTTCTTAAGAGGGTATTTTTGCAGAGTGAGGACATTTTAGTGGGTCCTCATATTGGGACAGTTTGAAGGTTTAGTTCTGGGTTACAGGTTTAGGTTCAGGTTCAGTACCTTACTGAAGGTCTCATAAGGTCGGGAAGATGAGCGTTCGTGTGTTACGCTGGCAGTTGACCAGCAGCGGATCTCTAGTCTCCTTTAATCCCCCCAAAAACCCATGATGATGATGATGAACATGGAGAGATGAAAACTCAAAGAAAATCTGTAAAAAGTCTGGTTGAATATATGAACTCTACTGCCCTCTACTGCTACAAACATGTTTTTAATTCATTATGGAAGAGTTTTCTGTTTCTTCATGTGTTTAGTATATTATATATTTCCAAACTAATAATAAAAAATCTCTAAATTACTAAAACAAAACA
Source organism: Andinoacara biseriatus (assembly GCA_015108635.1). Lineage (NCBI taxonomy): Eukaryota > Metazoa > Chordata > Actinopteri > Cichliformes > Cichlidae > Andinoacara > Andinoacara biseriatus. Next base: position 8,153 of record VUQJ01023323.1, read on the forward strand.
AAACAAAGCAAAGCAAAAACCCTCATTGTCCACTGATTTGTATCAAATCAAACAATAACATAGAAACTTAAAGTTATAAAAATCTCAACATTTTGACTTATTAAAATGATTAAAATAAAATGATTCCTGCAGCGTCGTTTCAAGCCTGCAGTTTGAGACTTTGTTCCAGGTGTTAACTGAAGCAGTGAGTTTAAATGTTTCTGTCTTCAGGACTGTGTGGGTGCTGCTGGGCGCTTCGTCCACGCTACAAGCGGCTGGTCGACAACATTTTCCCTGAAGACCCCGAGGTAAGTGTGTGTATGTATACACCATACTGGAACCACACGTATGTTAGCACTCAGTATTAATGTAATCAAACTCCAAAATGTCACATTTAGATATTCATAAGCCGCAAAGTGACAGTCACCTGTGTGTGTGTGTGTGCGCGTGTGTGTGAGATCAGGAAGGGTTGGTGAAAGCCAACATGGAGAAGCTGACCTTCTTCGCTCTGTCGGCTCCGGAGAAGCTCGACCGCATCGCTGCGTACCTGTCAGAGCGTCTGACCAGAGAGCTGAACCGCCACCGCTACGGGTCGGTCTGCACAAACACACCAAAGCCTCACGCAGAGAACATTAACATCACTTTGCTGAATGGCAGCTTTCAATAGAAGTCATTAAGCTGTTTCCTCAGTATCACTGTAAAGCAGTACAGCTGCCTTTACACTCGTAGGTAGCTCCAGTCAGCAGCTGCTATAATGGCTGATTCAGCAGTTTTAATATTGCTAAACTCTAAAGCAAGGTGTAAAAGTACAGTTACAAGCTTCAGCAGAGCAGAGACTGAAATCAGCCCACCTTCTCTAGAGGAGTAAATTTTGTGTTAGTGTGGCTTAAAACATGACACACACGTTTAACAGCAGTGTGTATATATATTTTTTCAGGTATGTGTGCATAGCGATGGAGGCGATGGAGCAGCTGCTGCTGGCGTGTCATTGTCAGAGCATCAACCTGCTGGTGGAGAGTTTTCTGAGCACGCTGCGCCTGCTGCTGGAGGCTGACAAACCACACCTCCACATCCTCGCCACCAGCTCTGTATGTAGCACCCCCCAACTGGTTCATCTGGACATCTTGTGAGAGCTTTGAGAGTTTATTAAAGTTTTAATAGGCTTGCAGTGAAGGAAACATTTGCTAATCAGGAGCTACAGTCTGAGATTTCACAAATGTTCAAAGACACTGAATGTGAATAATTTGTTAATTCGTCCATTCAATCCGGCTTTTAACATTAAAAAGCGTCTTGCATTATGTAGGACTGCACCTTAAGTGTTTCTTAAAATATCTTAAAATATTTTTCATTCACCACCAAAATATTTCGTACCTTCTTTAGAATAAAAATTATAGAATTAAAAAAAATTCCAGATATTTTCTCGCTTTAAGCCACATTCGTTTGACAGATTTATGTAAAACTTAGTTCATGTTTTATAGTCAAACTAGGAAGGAAAATGCAAACAAAATATGTTTGATTATTTTACCTGTAGTATAGAAGATTCCCACTTTTACACATTTGTTGATAATGTGATGCTGTTTTAATAAATTAAAGGTTTTGTTGTTTTTGCAAATGTAAATGTAAATATGATTATTTCTTTGTTTTAGACTGTTTGTGTCTGTGATGTTTAAGATTGATTTGAACTTTTAACTGTATGTGTTCGTGTGTGATCGCTTTTCACTGTGTTTTGATGGATTAACAGGCTCATTTTGTGTGTTGCGTAGTTTGTAAAGTTTGCAAATATCGAGGAGGACACACCATCGTATCACCGGAGCTACGACTTCTTCGTGTCTCGCTTCAGTGAGATGTGTCATTCTGATCACGAAGACCTCGACACCCAAAACAAGTCAGTTTCCAGGTTTAACTTTGCCTTGACACCAATTAATGTTGTTGTCATGGGTTTGAATTTAAATTGAATATTTAAATTAATCTATGTTAACAACAAGCAATATTATAATATAATTATTGCTGAGGGAAAATCATTTTTTTTACACATTTAAGTTGAAATGGTTAGCTAATTAAATTATTAATACTTTTAGAAAAAAATACTGACCAATTACTTTGATGATTGTAATCATTTTTCAACCTAAATATTGATTATTTTTTATATATATTTTTTGATTTTCTCATACTTTAGAGACGAAGTCAGTTACTGATGAGTACAATGGGAAGACTATTATAATTAATAATTGCAGTCTTAACACTTAACATAAAGTGAGTGAAATTTTAGCAAAATTTTAAACATACTTTGAATTGAGTGAACTGAAATCTATTTTGTTATCATTCAATAGTATTGATGATGGGTAGAGCACATTTCTTTCAGTTTATGAGTCTAATAAAAAAAACAAAAAACAAAGTCAGAGTGTGGAAATGAACCTGTATTTAGTGTGTTTGTGTGTAAACTAATGAACTTTGTGTGTGTTTAGGATCCGTGTGTCGGGGATCCGTGGTCTGCAGGGCGTGGTGAGGAAGACGGTGGATGACGAGCTGCAGGTTAATATCTGGGAGCCGCGTCACATGGAGCAGATTGTCCCCGCCCTGCTGGTCAACCTGCAGCAGCATTCACAAAACGACAGGTAATCATTTATTAATGTTAACACTCTCATACACCTGCACACATTTTACTGCTGTAAACATGTGTCTTTATAAGCAGTGTGGCAGGTTCACACATTCACCGATGATACTGTGTTCTACCCTTCAGCTAATTTTGAGATTTTGTAAATTTGAAAATAAACTTAAGCAGTGCATTTGTTTCTGGGGCTGTTAAATCTTGTAGTCAAATAAAACAAAATCAGAAGTTGCATTAAATACATCTGAAAAATTTACAGAATACTAAAGATATTGTACAGGATTCGGTTAGAGGCTTGTTGTTGTCAGTGTTTCTCTGTGTGTGCAGTGGGTCTCCAGCAGAGCAGACAGAGGTGTGTTTCAGGGAGCTGCTGTGCCGAGCTGCTTATGGACACATTAACAACGCCATCAAACCAGTGCTCATGTAAGGTTTATCCTCTATTTATAGTACAAGAGTAGTATTCCTTCCTGTGTATAAAGTAAACAGAAAAATATTACCAAAGATATAATATAGTGGCTTTGCTTCAACTGACTTTGTTCAAAGTGATCATTATTCATATGAACATGCCTTTATGCACAACCCCTGATTATCCTCAAGTAGCTGTAGTAACTTAAGTTGTAACTGTAACATCTGTATTAGTAGTAGCAGCAGCATTCATTTAAAATGTAGTATATGATATACTGTATGAATATATCATTGTAGCATTCAGAGTAGCTGAAGTACAGGTACTTGAGTACAGAGTACTGCACTGTGTTTCAGGCACCTGGACAGTCACAGTCTTTGGGAAGGACGAGGGTTTGCTGTTCGGTGTTTTCAGATCATCATGTACTCCATTCAGGTTTGTATTACGCTCACAACTCTGTACAAACTGCACCTAAAACTAAATAAATGTGAAATAGTAATCTTACGTGCTGTTCTGTAAGTTGAATGTAACACAAATGAAGTTTTTTCGTATAATAATAACTGCAACTTAATTTATTATCATTGTTATTCTGTAATTGAACTGAACCTTTGGCCAGTCCCAGCACTCCCACCTGGTCATCCAGCAGCTGTTGGGTCACCTGGACGCCAACAGCAGGAGTCCAGCTTCAGTCAGAGCTGGGATTGTGGAGGTCCTGTCTGAAGCAGCTGTTATAGAAGCAACTGGATCCGTCGGTGAGCCTCCAGCATCCACACTCATCTATTTATCTTCATACAGTGAATGCTGGACGTGAGGCTGTATTTACGCTGTATTCTGCAGGTCCTACAGTGCTGGAGGTGTTCAACACGCTCCTGCGACAGCTCCGGCAGAGCGTGGACTATCAGCTAACTGGCTACTATGATAATGCTGGGAAGCGCAAAACGAGCTCCACTGAAGAGAAGGAACTGCAGGACGCCGTCATCAAAACTATTGGTGGGTTCACTTGATGTTTTAACACAAATTTAGACTTTGAGCTATATTGCATGTGAGTATGAAAGGTCCTAGCATTTCTATTCAGCGCACAATTTATTCAAGTAAAATCTGAATAAAACATAAAAGGACACAAACTTTTACTTGTAGTTTCATTGTATTCACTTCATTTGAGCTGTTGTTACCTTTCGCTGTTTCAGGATCCTTTGCCAACACGCTGCCTATCTACCAGAGGTCAGAGGTCATGCTGTTCATCATGGGGAAGATTCCTGTTCCTGGTATCTACCCCGCCCTGGGGTCACCCAACGCCGGGTACCACTCACACTAACTCGGTGTACCACCACATGAACGTATTCTAGCCTGACATATTTGAAGAAAATATAGGTGTTGTTAAAGACCAACATTTTCAACCAACACTGAGCTTCTTCTCTTGCTATCGTTCATCTTTTAACTTGTAAAAATACTTTAATTGTCCTGTAAGATCAAAGAATAAATGAAAGTGTTTCTTGTCTCAGATTTGAAGGCAGCAGGATGATCCAGGTAATGCTGCTGAAGTCCCTCCTCCAGGTGAGATCGCTCTGAAAGCCTTGATCTGCACTTTAATGCACATTTAAAAGAGAGAGGCAGCCTGACATGCTCGATGTCCCTCCTCCGTGCCTCAGGTGTCAGAGCGTTATGAAAGCAGCAACCTGCTGACGGCGCTGCCCTCGTCCTTCCTGGAGCCTCTGCTGTCCTTCACTCTGATGGAGGACCCGGAGATCCGCCTGCTCGTTCTCTCCATCCTCACCTCACTCATCGACCGACGCCACAACACCGCCCGGCTCACCACAGCCAGGTCACACTTCCACAGAAACCACCATTAATAAAGACTAATGACCTATGTGGGGAATAATGAGTTATGAAGCAGCTCCACCCTGTGGCAGGGAGCTGTCACTGCAGACCTGCTGGTCGCCTTTAACTTGTGAAGAAATCCGTTTAAGTACTTCCACCTCTACCTCGCATTAAAACATGATTTATGAATGTCACATAGACTGTTCAGTCATCCTGGTCAGAAAGGTTTTCAGATTCTGTAACAAAAGGACACATTTACAAACCTTTTTACAACAAGTTTGATAGCATCAGTGACTCACTGTTAGCTGCTATTCTCTAACTTAAAATTGAACTTTAGGTCAGAGACGGACTTAAATTCGTCACTCTTTAAGGGTGTAAAATGTTTTACAGGTCTCATACTGGCATGGTGACGGGAATAAAGAGATGCTCCCTCTTCAGAATTCTATGGTTCATTTTGGCCCTAACATTGACAGAAGCAATATTAAAAATAGCCGAGTGCTAAAGGAGTTAACTGACCCGACAGATCAATAAGTTGTTGATTATGTGTCTGCAGTGTGGCATTTGATGTCTCATCCTTGGAACTGAAGGAGGACAGATGCTCTCGACAGGACAACCTGTTCATGAGGAAGGTGAGCGCACAACACCAGACACCAGTGATGTCACTAGTTCAAGACTTGATTTGATCTGATTGCTTTTGAACGCAGAGATGAAATGTGGGAATATCTAATCAGGAATACAGTAGAATTTCATCATGCCGTGTTTGTGTTTGAGCAGCACGCTCAGCGTCTCTACAGACACGTCTACCTGGCCTGTAAGGAGGAGAGCAGTGGATGCAGCCACTACCACTCCCTCTTCACCCTATTGGCTGTTCTGAGTGTGGAACTGGCCAATGAGGAGGTGGTGGTTGACCTGCTTCGACTGATCCTGGCTCTGCAGGTAAGCAGAACCTGTGTGGTATGTTTTCAAGTCCCATATAGGGATGGACATTGAAAATGAGCTTAAGTTATAAATGCTGTGGGGTAGTTCATTTTACACATTTGTCCCTATACAAGTAATAACTAAAATGACACACTGCTTGTTTCTCTCTTTAACACTCGGCTGCTCAGGAGCTGGCGTTGTCCAGTCAAGAGTGTTTGTCGGTGTTTAATCGCTGTGGTATTCACGCTGTCTGCGCCGCCTTCCTCAACCTGCTGTCACAGCTTGGCCCACCTCCACCACTCCACCAGCACATCGCTCAGGTGACTGTGTGTGTGTGTGTGTGTGTGTGTGTGTGTGTGTAAACACTGGGAGCAAAGGTGTGTGTTAGCGCAGCATCATAGACTGTGTGTTTGTTTTGGGTCTTCAGGTGATAGAAAGCCGACAAAAGGATGCTCCTCACCTGCTGCCTGAAGTCATCTTTTGTGACAAACCCAGGTAGAGGAAGAGATGCACTGACTAATTCTGCTTTAACACATTCCAACAATTTTGACACAAGTTAGAAAAAAGTGTCCAGATTCCACCAGACACCCCCCCATATTTTCAGCAAATGAAACTGTAGAACTAAATGTTGTGAATTTAGCCTCATTACCAGCTAAAAGCAAACAAACTTTATTACTTTAAATTTTTCTCCTGTGTAATTGCACTTTACTAAAGTGCAGAAATCAAAAAATACAAGACATCTCACCATTTAACTTTACCTTGCTGTTCCCCTGTCCTTGGTTAGTTCTGGTAACTCACAGTACAAACAGAAATCTGAACCAAAGGTTAATCAGTCCTGTTCACTCTTTCAAGCATGTCTCAAATAAAATTCTTCAGTAACAAACGGCTCCATTAAACCAGTCTGACAATGTGAGTTGAATGAACTGCAAATTCAAGTGTTTCCTGGGACACATTAAACAATATGCAGATGATACTGTGTTTTACTTCTCACAAATGTAATCAATATTTTTAATCTTTATGTTATGTAATCAAACTAAGGTCACGTTTAAAGGAAATACAAACATTTAAATGCAGGACACACGCTAAGAATTGAGGTGTTTTCAGTCCCATTGCCACAGGTGTTTAAAATCAAGCAGTCTCAAATTACAAACAGTTGTGTAATAATGTGTCATTCCAAAGAGCTCACCGACTTGAAGCATTCAACAAGTCAGTTCGTGACTGTTGCAATGGTGACATTTGTTCATAGATATTCACTTAACAGCTGCAAATGGCAGGTTTGATAAGTGATGCTGCACATCGTGCTTAAAAGTCACCAAAACTCTGCTCACTCAACTGCAGAGTTCTTGGCATTTACATCAGCACAAAACTGCACCAGGAGCTTCTTGTTGTGGGTTTCTATGGCAAAGCAACTCCTGTAGAATAATGTGAAGGTGCATTTATATAGATTTGGTTGTTTAACTTGATTGTAACTCAGGTGGGTGTGTCTGACACCAGAATTTTTAAAAATCTGTATTATAACTCTTTGTGTGTGTGTGTGTGCGTGTGTGTGTGTGTGTGTGTGTGTCAGACTGCCAGAAGGTGAACTGAAGGTGGACGAAGCTCTCCTGTTCATCCAGTCACTGATCTGCGAGGCTCTGGCAGGAAGCGGCTACAGCGCACACTGCGAACGCTTCAACACACCGTACACACCTCAGCTCACAGGTACACAAACACACCTGAATGTTTCATCACTTTATGAAAGACACACGGCTTTGCTGTGTATTTTTAAAGTCACTGTTTAACCTCTTTATGTAAAAATTTTTTATATTTGGTTGTAAGTAGTCTATAACATACTCAAGTAGTAATATAAAACCTTAAGTAGTTACTTTCTTGAACAATAGCGAGAACATAGTACTTAACAAAGCTTGTTTGGACGACTGCATGGACTGTAAATAAAATTAAAGTAACTAAAGCTCAATCAAAGAGTGGGAGCCAGAGCTGGAACAATAACGGGGGTGTTGTGTGTTAATAGTTTAGGAACTGAGCTGTTAGAATAAATGTGTTGATCCCAGCTGAAAATATCATTTGTCAAAGTTCACATTTCAGCCAAAACCTGCAGATGATTTGGAATTATTGGTAGAGTGGTTTTGATTTCCAGAGTCTGTTCTTCTCATGGTATGAGTGAACTTATAGAGGCACCAGTGGACCGTCTCTGGCTGTTTGTAGTATTGACACTGAATTACTGTTTGTTGTATTTTAGAAGAGGACCGTCTGTCTAAGAGGAAGAGTATCGGAGATGCCGTCTCTCTGCAGGTGGACATTGACCTTCAGTTCCAACCTGATACCCCACAGAAACCTCAGACTGAGCAGATCACCTTTGAGACGCTGAAGAACGCTATCGGTACGCCATCAAATCAGTGCAGTATGTTAAGATTTAGGAAACATTCTTCAAATCCTCCTCGTCAACATAAGAATTTGTTATTTTGTATAATTTTTTTTAATCAAAATTATGGATTTTAACCATTTTAAACCAAAACAGGTGAATTTGTTACAGATAAATGAGAAGTGCTTTCTTGGTCTTTAATGTATTTCTCTGTCTGTCAGAGGACAGAGGGACGGTGGAGGAGGAGGAGAGGAGGAAGAGGATGGAGGTGGTGGAGCGGTTTCAGACGGCTCCCTTTGAGGAAATCGCTGCTCACTGTGGAGCCAGGGTGAGCCAACAGAAACTTAATTTGAATGAAAATTTACCTGTTAAATTTTTATTAATAATGATTTTATTTTCTGTCCAGACATCGTTGCTTCAGTCCAAACTCAATCAGGTCTTTGAGCTGATCATACGTCCTCCTCCTTCTCCGTCCGGACACTCGGCACCGCGATCGACTCCACTCTACGAGATGAAGTTTCCTGATCTCTGCGTCTATTAGACACAGTCAGCAATATGATCCTGGTGATGCTGAAGCACTTTGTTTTTGCTCTTCAGGAGAGGAGGAGGCTAAAGAAACCACGAGGAGGCAGGAAAGGAAAGAATGGAAGGTGACAAAGAGAGCGTCACGTGAGGGCTTCAAGTAGTGAATCGTGTTTTTTAAATTTCTTCCATAGATGTCAGAGTTTATCGTTTTATATTATGTTAATTGATTCAGTGTTTGACTTCATATTCCACGTCCTGCTGTTTGATCCTTCAGTCGAGGTAAATCTGTATATTAATACTGCAAATTTTAAAGAACTAATAAAAAAGCACATG
>VUQJ01023335.1:8906-19103 GCA_015108635.1 Andinoacara biseriatus
TGTAGGGGCCGGGGGGGGGGGGGGGGGGGGGGTGAAACCAACCATAGACAAAGTGAAGGCTATTGTGAAGATTTTCTACAAAAGCACAGTAGCCACAGAGAGGCTAGAGTCCAAATTGCTCCTGCTTTGCAAAGGCCTGCAGCCAGTGACAGGTACCAATGGACATTAACAATGGAGAAAAGTAAATGAACTGCTTGCAACTCTTTGTTCAGCCATGGACCGAAAATGTCTGCGATGGTGCGGTGATGCAGGGGAGACTGTATTGTGGCAACATCAGTCCCATCTGAAAGAATATCCTCAAAAACAGACCGAAGGAATCACGTCAGTCCATCCAAACGGAGGCATCTAATTTTCTGCTTATACCGTGTTTCAACATTAAGAGTTTGGTCAAATGCACAAAATAAAGCATTCATAAAGTTTACCATAAAAAGCCTGAAGGCAAAAGGGCTTCTCAGCTCTTTTATCTCATTATTTCACAAAAAGAGAACAAATTTTTATTTAATTCAAGCATCTTCTATAAATGTTGTTAATTGAGAATCAACTGTGCTTTTTAGGTTTGTCAAATTAATGCATTAGTATCAAACTAAAAAAAAAAAGTATAGCAAATGATAGTACTATGCAACTTTATCAGTAAAATGCCATGCTAAAAATTATACCACCGTTCAGCTCTCACCAGAAGACCAGCCAACATGCCAAAAGCCGGGTAAACATCTTAATAACATGAGACCTGCTGTATATTGAATCTAGCCCAGAGAAATGTTTAGTAACACTCGACGCTAACAGAAGCTCGTCATAAAAACAGCCTCAAAGACACAAGTGTCGACTGTATGCAGCATCAACAACAAACTCAGAAAAAACTCAGAAAGCAAGAACAGAAAATAAAAGGAAATACCGATTCCGACTCTTGTATAACAGCCTCATCACTTTCATATCTCAGCAGAGGTCCACACACTTCTTTGTCAGTCATTATAGTTCTAAGATATGTAGACCTATTCAGAGTATGGTAGATAATGGCACTAATAGTGGCCTTCATGGTTAAAGTAAGTAAGTAAGTAAGTAAAAATGTATTTGCATAGCACATTTCAGCGGCAAGGCAATTCAAAGTGCTTTACAAAGCTGGATATCTTTATGGTAGCAGGTTACTTTTTGCATACTTTCTACAGAATCTTCACTACTAAGTTCTTTCCTTGCTACTAAGTCTAGGCTACCTATTTGCTTGGAAACATAAAAGAAATGTGAAATCCGACACTGCCAGAAGGGATGATTAAGTGTCAGAAATGTTATCCGTGAAGTTATTGGTATCCATTGATGTTAACACCTATTATCTGCCTTCAAATGTATTTAAATGATAACAGGTAGGATTATGGCTGCCTGATGGCACTTCATCCTTTAGTATAATATATTATTTGTGATGAGCTATTATTCCTGTGAATAAAAAAACAACCATACACTGCAGTGCATTCATTGGAATGTATATTGAACATGTCACATTTACAGTGAACATCTCATCAGCTGCGAGCTGAAGGTCACCAGCGGGAAATTGGCCGACTTGTGGCTGATCGGTCGACCACAGACACGTCTGATCAGCAATCAGCAGTGTGGCCTGCTGCTGATGGAAATCCTCCTCATGCATACACAGCAAGTTCCAATAGATTTATCAGCCTGCCGTTGTAATCACTACATTTCTTTCTTCCTGAATTTTCCCGTCAGTGGAAATACTGAATAAGCTGATAAACTTACAATAACCAAAGAAAACCCCAAAACATTAAACATTAAAAATTATATTCTGATTTTACATTAGTCGGTACATCAGTAGTTATTTTGTTGTACTTGCAATGAAACAAGAGCACTGCTGAGCGGGTGCCAACACTCTGTTTAGTAACGGCGGAAGGGGGCAGGATAATTTAGGGAAAATACGTGACAGATTTATGGCCCTTGGTCAGCATGTAGCCTTTGTCATAGTTAACAAGTGTGTACGCTTGACCGTTGTCCTTTACCTTTAGGTCAATAAGATTTGAACTGATTCAGGATATTTAGTGGATGTATCTATGGTGTGAATTTGAACATGCTAGGTCGGATCGTTCTCGAGGTCGGATCGTTCTCGAGTTATGGCCAATGTTAAACTTTTTGTGGAACAGCCACCAACGCCCACCACAATAGCTCGACTTTTTCTTTGAAGCTGCTGAGCTAAATAGATCCCCAAACCACTCCTATAGACAGTCACATAAGCTGAGGTTCAAGATGCTACGGTAATGTAATGCAGCTTCATGTAGGTCCAAGCAAATGTTTTTGATCAGTCTTTCTAAGTAAATTAGCTACGCAAATTTTTTGAACTTTTTTTTTTTTATGGCATTGGCAGCATTGAGGTTTGTTAGTCTCATTTGAGTTTCTGCAAATTTCATAAAGAGTTTGGCTAAGCAACTAAATTTATTCATCATCCACATCTTCTAATTCTAGTACACCTAAAGTAGAAGCATTTTAGGATTTGACACTATATGGATTTGCCTCTCAATTCAATCAGTCAAACAAGTTCTTGTAGGGTTTACATACAGAAGCAAGGTTTAGTTCAGGAAAAGGTCACAATTTGAGTTGAAATGACTACATTATGACTAAAAATCTTTAGTTACTTGTGGTAATAAAGTGCTTGGTTAAGATCAGGAAATGCGCGAGGTGCAGACGGAGCAGGTTCGAGTCCCAACCTGTTGCCATTTACGATGACGACAGGTTTAAGATGGTGTCTTCCCCCATCTGTCTCCTCCCACTTTCCTGTTTCTATACTGCAAAAACTGTCCAATAAAGCTGCAAAAGACCAAAAAAACCAAAAAGACTAGGAAATGTTTATGGTCATGCTTTATATTTTTAAAGTCAAACATTTAAGCATTAAGTATAACTTTGAAACAGATACAGCAGTCACTTATTAAAACTAACCTATTTCCTATAAACTGTTGCTCTACAATAACACCACTCATGTCCTCTTTGTTTCTGCCATTATTGCCAGCAATTACCACATGAGCAGGGCTTTCCTGCAGACTGATAGATGTATCTTCCAGGCCCGATAACTGAAGCCAGAAGTGCCTCAAACCTGTGTTCTTTCTAATGACCTGTGGGATGCTGGTGGGTGCAGCTCCTACAAGAAATCCACATCTATCCCCTTGTTACAGTAAATGATGACTTCATGCTACCTTTTATCTCCACTAAACCTTGTGAATCCTTTTTTCATGGATGCCACTCTCAGTGGTGCCCCAGTGTTTGATTTTAGGAACCAAAGGAGTGTTTGGACCCAGAAATGGCTAATAATATCAGACTAAAGAAGGCTATGTGTTGGTATTGTTGTTATATATTTTATGCAGTGACGTGCGGTCAAGAGGGGCAGGTGAGGCAGTGCCTCCCCTATCATCATAACAAGTAAAATACAAACAATGATAAGAGAAAAATACATTTAACCACTTGACTGTTCTCTAAAACTGTTTTATAAAACTGTTTTCTGAATTACTTCAACACATTATTGGTCAAAATGGTGGAATTTACGCATCGCCTCCTCAAACACATGGAAGAAATGCGGGGCGAGCCAGTGCAGTGCTGAGGCTCACCTCTGGGGGCGCTGTGTCACATACAATAAATGAAGCAGGCAGTTGGGCGCATGCCCATTGGTGTCTCTCTTTATATCGCCAAAATACATGTTTGATTACACATGTGCTTCACATGCTGATGCTCCACAGTCTGTCTAATATATTGAATGAATGTGTGACATGTTTATTCTTTGTGAGCGGTCTTGTGCACGGTGCAAATGCACGGTGAAAATACACAGAGTGAGCAGAGAGTACCGTGCTGCACCGATAGGGGGCAGTGCTGCAGCAGTGCTGCCCCAGTAGTGAGAAGTATAGGCGCACAAATTTCATCTTCAAATAAAGGTAAGATAATATGTTTTTGTTTGTTTTTTTATTTAAAAAGAGAGACCCCCCCTCCCCCCAAAAATAGTTTGAACTCACATTAAATGTTTAGTTTTTCTTGCTATCATTGTTGAACAGTATGGAGTTGATTAAAGCATAATTAATCATTAGCATAATTAATATTGAAATATAAGTTTCTATTTTGGGTTCATGTGAACATCCGACTCCAGATGAGTCTGTGCGTCACTCGCACGTCACTGATTTTATGTGTATAGTATTTTCTATTCTATTTTACTTCATTTGTCTTATTTTATTATCCTTTCATTCTTGTAATGCACAAATTTCCCCGTTGTAGGATCATTAAATTGAATGGGGTCAAATTGGCAATTACATGCAATCTGTTTGTGATAATACGGCGATTAACTGTTACAAATCAATGAAAATCGCAAATGTGTTGCTGTCTACAGTGCATGCATCAATTTAAACAAACCAGTCAAACCAGAATATTTTAAATTTGAAACAGAAATTCATAATTTCCTTCATAAACAGACAGTTGCTGCCAGATAATGATTTAACTCCAAACTAGGTGCTCAGCAACTTTGCTTGTATAAAGGAAGATGACCAGAATATAACCTGCTTGCAGCTGGTTCCCTACTACAAAGAAACAAGTTGCGTTCATCAGTGGAACATGTTGGTAATCTGCAATTTTTTCCAAACTTTGCCAGTCTGCATGAGAGTAATGCAGTCACTCCAAATCAGATTGCAGTTGTTTGGAGACAGGTTTCCTCCCAACAGGCCTTGTAATCAAAAGTCGTCACCTAGAGTATGTTGGGCCTACTTGCAGTTGGTCTCTGAGAGCAAAAAATTTAAATTCATTGTAATCACTCAGCAACTGCCATTTTTTTCTAGTCGCAAGGAGGTTGCTGTCCTGTTTTGACTTGTGTGACCAAGACAGTAGGTAGCTTCCAAATTACATGTAAAAGTAGCCCTAAAAAGCCAGTTTGGGGCTGAGTTCTGATCCCACAAACCAATCACAGAGTCATTTCTGAATCAAATGTGGCTCGGATGTGCCTTGTTGACTGCGGTTTCCTTATGACGTCAGTCACAGTCCCATTTTTTATTTATTTTTTTTGGTGCGTTATGAAACACATTAATCATGCTGTTCTAGATACAGTATCAAATGTAGCTTCATACCTCACCTATGAAAACCATTCAATGTTGAGTTAACTACTTCTTTCTTGATGAACTACAGTTCTTATCAGATGTGCTTAAACTAATAAAATATTCTGCTAATTCCGTCAGGGGGACAAAAAAGTAAATTAACCATTCTGAAAAATATACTGAAAATCACAGTCAGGCAGTCAGGCAAGTGGTAAAAAAGACACCTTTTTAAACGCTTTGAGTACACCTTTAGCAGGCTGCTGGTTTTGATGATCATTACAATCTGACTTGCTTTTTTTAATTTAAGATGCATCTATTCTGATTTGAGCTGACTTTCTTCGAAAATGGTCTTTGTTTCTACAAAGAAAGAAATGCACAGAAAGTGAGATTGGTGAGAGATATGGAAAGTAACAGACAGAATGGAGAAAAGGAAAGAAGTGTGACAGAGAATATACTGGCAAGAAATCAGTGATGTGTGAAAGTATATTCAAAAATCAGGGCTTTGCTTTGTGATTCAAAGAGTGAGGAAGGCGGTGGAGGCGAGAAGAAAAGAGCAGAGTTTGAGAGTGATTTTCTCATTGCAAAAAAAGCATCAACGTTCCTCCAAGGTCACCTATGTAACCCCTGAGCTAGTGTAGAAGTCGCCACCTGATGTTTCGTAGGGCTTTTTTCTTCTGCCACTTGCCTTCTGGCAAGCATGGGCATGCTTCAGGTGACAACGCGTGCATATGTGAGGTGGTCCCTGAGGACAAAACGCACAGAGGACAAAAGCCAAGCTTGACAGAAATGCCCCATCATGATTTCTGAAACACAAAATTAATGACTGAAAATGCTGAAACACATTCAACAAATGTATTAAAGCTGTAAAATCAAGCACTGCATTGGAATTACTTAACTTGCAGACAGTACAGTATACAGTAGCCCGGGTGGCATTGCTGGCAAAGTGCAAAAAAAGGCATTCAGGGACAGATAGATAGATAGATAGATAGATATTTTATTTATCCCAAAGGAAACTAGGGCATCCAGCAAAATCGTATGCATAATAAATAGAATCCAGACAATGGATGTAAAGAAATAAGATAAAAATAATAATAATAAAAATTAAATAAAAAAATCAAATAAAGATTGAACAACCAGTACTAACAATACCAACTATACTAATCTGTACAGGGCTTAGTGCTTGAGACAAGGAAACAATACAACAGTATACATATATAAATGTGCAGACGCAGATGTGCAAACAATGCAGTGCAGTAAAATTATAAAGTGTCTGATTTATTGTCTGATTTATGGGGTGCCAAATGTCAACATATGTGATGATGTTATGATGTATGATATCTTCAGCCAAGTGAAACATTAAAGAGTCTGATGGCTCTTGGAACAAATGATTTTGGAGTCTGTCTGTTGAGCAGCTCTGTGAGAGCAGCAAACTCCTCTGTTTCACTAGAGTGGTGTGTAATGGGTGACTGTCGATGTCCATGACAGAGAGTCCAGCTCCACTCTGACCACTGACCCTGCCTGCCTGACCAACTTATCCAGCCTCAGTGCGTCTCTTTTCCTGATGTTGCCTCCCCAGCACAACACCGCATAGAAGAGGATGCTGGCAACTATAAATTGGTAGAACATCTGCAGAAGTTTTCTGCAGATGTTGAAGGACCTCATTCTCCTCAAGAAATTACGCCGGCTCTGCCCCTTCCTGTACAGTGTGTCTGTGCACACCAACCAGTAGCAGACTGCATATACTGACACAATGACAACCAGTCTGTACTGTTTTACTCCTAAAATGTCAACATTTATAATAATGGATTAAAGTAAAACCCTAGCAAAATTCTACAAAATCCGTGGAAAATGCACAGTGAAATGGAGAATAGTAAGAGTTGACATAGGAAATGAAATCAGGCTTATGCAGTGGACACTTTTCATTGTTTTTAACACTTTCCCTTCAGCTCTGTGTATATTATAACTTTACTCACAGCTAACTGTGCGAGCTACCACAGCTGAACCATAATTTCCACTTTGGTCATAATTCAGGCAGATCAGGTTCATCTGCAAACCATTTTGCAATTCACCTCCACACCAGCTCCTCCTTTCATACAGTCACAGTGAGAGAAATCTCTAAAGGAAAATGAACCTATCATCATGGCATCCACTGGTTTTAGATTCCACATTTTGGGTAGTTTGGCTATCAATTTTTTATGTATTGATTTTTTTTACTGTCATAGCCCTGTACTGGTTTGTCTTTGTTTTAGAGTCTTTAACTATCCCTAAGTCCAGGAGGAGCCGAGCAGAGGTTTCTCTGTCTTCTGGGTGGAGCTGGATTTCCACGCCTCAGCCTGACCACCTCCTTCTTATCAGTCTCATTAATGAAAAAATGAGACTGATGGTCCTGCAATGAAGGATCAGCGTGGGTCTAGAGTGTCTTCCAAATTGTCTGCCTCCTTTGTGTGGTGATCAGACTCACCTATGCTACTCCTGCAAACTAGTCACTTCCTTGTGTTAACTCCTATGTCTCCCTGCTTCCTGTATCATTCTCCCTGGCTGAGGTGTGGCTTACTCAGCAGAATCATCTACCAGCTTTTGTCGAGCTGGTCTGCTTTTCCTGCAAGCTTCACTTGGAACACTCACCTCACCGACTCGCCTGCCTGCTCACTCTCACTCTGCTCTTACAGAGACAGTCAACTCAAGGTGGTTTGGATTGTAGGTAAAGACCCTACAATAATTACAGAACAAACCCATTAGTTCTATTTTCATATTTCACTTTCCAGTTTGACCTCAGTGATGCCATACAATTGTTTAGCACATAAATTCAATTGCACAGTGAAGGCTTCTTTTTTAATTTGATGTTTTAAGGTCTCTTGGGGGTCATGATTAATGCCTTTTAAGTTCAGGCTATTGAAAAGATTTTTAAAATTCATATAGGATAGTACACAAATTGAGGATGATAGTTCCAGCGAGTTCCTTAAAAGTGCTTGACAAAGACATAAGAGAATCAAAGGGATTAAAATCAGTGCAGCAGAACCTGAAATATCAAATAAATTTCAGGTTTTGCTGCACACACCTTCATTCACAAAACCTACATTATTCACAATGCAACTTGGCTGCAGGTGGTGATATTTTTTGGTTTACATGAATACACAATCAAGCGAGAAGTTGCTATTAGCTAAATGCTAACACATTTACACTGACAATAGTCAAAAGTACGATTTCTTTTTAAGTTTAACCTTTGAATTTAATCAAAGTTCTTTTAGAAGCAAGTCTTGCAATTGAAAACTCCTCCAGGCTGTTATTTTGAAGCCCCCTGTCTGAATGGTTAGCAAGCCACAATTTTTATTTTAATCATAACAGAGACATAATAAAACATGTATAGAATTACCAGAAATTTAAAGAATATAGGCTTAGGTTTTTCACTTTTCAGACCACCACAAAAACACATCTAGTAGTTAGCATGTGAGACACAAACACACACACACACACACACAAAACAAACAAAGCAGGCATTCATAAATGATAAAACCTATGAATAAACACACAAAAAGATGCTTAGAAAGCTCATGCGGTGTGTTAAAATATGACCAGGGGTGTCTGCTTAGCGTCAGTTTGTGATAAATTGGGAGTGAGACTGTGCTGCTAATTCAGGTCACATCTTTCATTTCACTCTGTAGACAAGTGCTCCTGAATCTGAATCAGAACTTGTCTGGGAGTTGATGAATGACTTCTCTTGTGTGTAAATTTACAGAAAAGATCACGTAGATCACCGTGCCGCATTTTGTAAATCACCGTACCACACAATGGAAGCTGACTGGTGTCTTTTCATGGCTGCCAGCTACTCCAGGTTTAGCATCTGTCCTGTCACACCACTCTCGAAGAATCCCAACAACGTGGAAGTAAAGTGGAACTGAAATTTTTCCAGATACAATTAAAAGCATTTCCATTTCCATTTACTGCTGTTACAACAACTTCCAAGACTGCTATTAAATGAGCCATTCCTTCTCTTGCTGCAGTTTATGGGAATAAATAAAATGACTTTCATGTAACTGTGACTACTTTGGTTCTGTGCACATTTATGCTGGCACTGAAAAACAAATGCTGGCAGAGACTCTTGTCAGGATTTTGAAGAAGCTAAAATCACTGACATAAAAACAATCTTTGGATGTTCTCAGAAAAAACAAAAAAAACGGCTTAGTCACAAACTGATGGCTGTTTAAAAAATCCCAAACTTCATCCTTTGAAGCCTGCTTCAAACTGCACTGCCTCTCTGAAGCTTGTTTACGCACATACCTACAGCACATGTTTATATATCAGCATTTTCCAGATAAAAAGTGGTGACAGCAACAGGAAAAATTCCTCTGTCAAGGAAATAAAAGGTCAAAAGAAGAGAAAGAGAAGAGATAGAGACGTACAACTATAGAGAAATGTCTGTCAGTGTAGTGTTTTCTACAGTGTGTGATACAGTGGGGTTTTTCTCAACACACAATCCCACACACATAAAGGACGGATACCATTATGAACCTGAATCTGCTTCTCAGTTGCATACTTTATTATACTCTAATGCATACAATAGCAATAGTATGTGAGATTTATGATCCCAAATTGATGTCCCTTTGTTTACATCTCTGGTTACACAAAGTACAGAAAAAGTAAAAGGTGGAATTCAGCCTACACAAAGGGTACAAATATACAGTTTGATGCAGTCCTTCCAGAAGCCAACGGCATGCAGCCCCATGGCAATGATGGCAGGCACAGCTTCAATGCTGTTTGGTTGGCTTGAACATGAAACTAAGTGAATACAGAGTTACCCAGGGAGAGAAAACATGTGCATGAAAATGGCAGCCCAGAAACGCACGCGTGATAACACAGCATTGTTTGCTGTTGATGGTTCATTTATTGTTAATTTGCATATAATAACTTTTGTGTTTTCTGTGTAAGGGGCTAATCTACAAGCATCAACAACAGCATAAACAAAAGTAGCCCACATTCCTGTTGTCATGGTAAAACAAACAAACAAAACAAGAGTACACCATCTTTCAAGTCCATGGTTTTACATCCATTCTCTTCCACTTATCCTGTTCAGGGTTGCGGGGGGGGGGGGGGGGGGCGCGGGCCCCCCCCCCCCCCCCGGGGGGGGGGGGGGGGGGTCCCCCCTCGC
>VUQJ01023335.1:26947-37480 GCA_015108635.1 Andinoacara biseriatus
AAGGAGATGAATCCGATTCACAAACATGGTCCCTGCACAGAGCTGCCTCGACATCATGTCAGTGATGTGATGCTGAAAACATATCTGAAGTTCTTCTCCGACCAAACTATGATGACCGCTCACAGATGAAGTGAAAAGTCGCATGTCGAGGATCAAGAAACAGTGTGTTAGATGGTACGTAACCTTCTGATAGTCACTGCGTTAAAGCAGAAGAAGCGGGGAAGCATAAAGAGCGATTCTGTCTAAACATACGTTTGTTTTTTTGTAGTGAGCGGAGGGCAGCAGTGGTGGTGAACAGGTTGGTGAACACCACTGAAATTAGATTTGATGAGCAAAGGCTAAAAATGACACAGATGGATCAAAGTGATCACGGTTAATAGTAATTTTATGCAGATTTGCAGTCAGGTGAACCAGGAAATTCCCAGCTAGAGAGGTGAACGAGCTGGAGTGAGCCAGTGGGCAGAGGAACGTGTCCTTCCAGGCAGTGAGGTGGAAAGTCAACAGGCAGGTCAGTTCTTTCAGAGGGTGACTATCTCTTTTTTTTCCAGAGGGATTTTCCAGAGGCAAGGTTTGGGAGCGATCCAGACAGGACCACTGAGGGAGATCTGAGAAGAAGGAGATGAAGGAGAAACAAAGTAAGCAGGGGAGAGCGGGGCACATTGATCATATGTTCACACTGAACCACCCTGGATTTCTCCTTCATCACTGCAGCTGAATCACTGACTCACAGTCTGAACAGACCTCGATTGGTAGCCTAACCTAGTCACACAGTACATGTGTTTTGCCAGCAGAGCTATAATATTTTCTGTGTCAAAAGTGAGTATTCCATTTTTTTGCAAATCCTGTCAATACTTACAGCACAAAGCACATTAACATTCACTTAATTTACTAATTAAGGCAGAAAGTAGGCATGAATAATTACCCAACTGTACATGTATCTGTGTGCATGCATATGCATGGTACTGCAAGTGGGTCAAATCAGTAGCGAGGTAGGTTGAAGCACAATTTTCGGGGAACATTGTGCAACAAAGATGGCGGGTCAGTGTGCCCCGGTACGACTCATGTTTTTCTTCAGTTCATTTTCAGATAGTGAAGACCCTTAGATTGAGTGGGCTAGTTTGATAAATACATGCCCTGATCCGCCATCATTTATCTTTCCAGTGTTCCAAAATGGTCCGGAATTCTAAGCCAAAGACAGTTGGGGGGAATGTGGATGGGTCACTCTTGAAGAAAGGGCAGCTGATCATAAATGTTGCAGAGGACGTGAAGGTCAATCGAATCACCTACATGCCAAAGCAGAAGAATTTAATTTCAAGCTGCGATACTGTTTAAAATCCTACATATAACTGCCATTGATGAGCTGAATGTGTGGCCTGGAGTCAAGATGAGTTCAATGCAAAATACAAAAGTGAAAAAATAAAAAAAATATCTGTTAAATCATGATAACGTCTGTCTTCTTCTGCAATTTGGTCGGTGGCACATTGTGCCACAAAAATTAATATTTTTAAATTAAAAAATTTCAATATGAAGCCATTAATTCTGCACCATACCAAAAACATCTCCACATTTATGATGATAATACTGTGATTGCTTTCTTAAAATCAGGTTTTGGATTAGAGGCTAACAACCAAAGGTCTGGTCGAATGCGCCCTGGTCTCTCCTACATGAAGAAAACCATAAAGTAAAAAATCATCCGAGAGCAAATACTGCCTCTGACTGTTGTTGTCTGGTGGTAATGACTGAGCTGGTACTAAATATGCAGGATTGATCTGATATGGGTCCAATCTTTTCTCAAATAGCTAGACTGGGTATCGTGACAGCGGTGATATCTTTTCATTCAGCCCTGTGTTTTATTTTCACTGTGTCCACGATCACCAGCTGTGCTCTGTTTGCTGCTTCAGGTCAGCCTGAAGAAAGCTGAGGTCAGCAGTTTGGAAGCTGCAGCAATAACTTCTTTTCTTTGGTTTGTTTATAGCAGTTAAGTGTAAACTGTGCTGACGGCTGAAGGCAGTATGATTGTTGTGTTTAACGCTTGTTAAGAAGCTTTATTTGCACTTATGGCGATGACTTGTTGTCAGCTTGAAGTAAAAACTAGCATGATCTTTATTGATTTTATTTATTTGTTTATTTTTTTAACATTTTATTTAACAATGTTATTTTACAATGTTTATTTTACAAAGTAATGTTTGGGTCAAACTGGATTTTTGCCTTACACAAAAATGTCTCCCAGTTGTGTGAGAAATTAAGTCTGATATTGGATCTGTTCTCAAAGTCAAAGCATCTGTTCCAGTTCTGAAACCAAAAAATTCTATCGGTGGATCTCGTGGTTTATTCTTTTTTCATAGTGAGGAAAACTCTGAAGATTATAAAATATGCTGAATAATGTTTGAACTTTGTTCAGGGTTTTCTGCATTGTCTTGTTCTCAGTATGTTTTTCATTGACTCCAAACGTTTTAAACAAGTCTCTCTTTAAAGTATCCTAAATAGACACTGTGTAACAATGAAAGGAAAAACTCCAAGTTTTTTTAATTGTGGTCTAAAAAAAACGGAGAGAGAAATTGTTGCATACAAAAATATTGGATAATGTATACTGTTGAGTGATGAATGTCAAAGTTACCAGTTCCAGTTACTTCAACAATTCATCTAAAGTTTTATTATTGACTGCACATTAACCCAGATAACTGGGACTCTGTAATAGACACAAATAACTCTGACTGAGTCGGGCCAGCTGGTCTCAGAATGGGGCCTCCTGAGGAGAGAGAGCGAGCGAGCTTTCAGCTGGAGCAAGTTGCCCTCAGAAAGATTTTGTGTGATGATCCATCTTTTTGGTTACTGCCTGCTGACTGCATATTGCTTCAGGGAACATTGGTGGCTGTTTGGCTGAAGCATGTGTGGAATCAATCTCCAAGCTTGTGTTGCTTTTGCTCCAGGAAAACACTGGCAGCAAATTATAAGACAAAATGATGTTGACTGTTGCTCCCTTGTAATGAAATCTATTAAAGTTTATTTTAAATGTCTGTGAAATATGAAGTTTGGCGGCATGAAATCTTTCAGTGGTAATTTGAAAAAAATAAAGGGGAATAAAAGGGGAAGAACATAGTACAGATGGATTTATAAAAATGAAATTATTTAATAGAAAAAAGGGTTGGGAATTAAAAATAGAGAAAAACACTATAAAACAAATTGGTGCTGGTCAAGATTAACTATCTCATCATTTACCTTCGTGAGGTATACGGGGAAAGAGCCAAAACGTTATGACCACCAGCGGTCCTTTGTGGACCATGATCCATTTTCAAAAGTCAGAAAATGACATGATGAAAGTGGCTGGAAGAAAGAAGAGTTCTCTTTGCTGCAGAGGAGAATTTCATTAGAGACACCAGAAAAGAAATCAACAAGAAATCCCAGCACTCCAGAGTAAAGCCAGGATCCGTGTTTCCCATAGTTCCAGTAGCAGGAACACTGATGTAGGGATTCCAGCCCAGTCCCACAGCAAAACCTTAAAGAGTCACAAAAAAGGAATATCTTTAGGTATTTATGAATTGTGAACATTTTTTACATCACAAGCAGCACAAATTTTTGATATAATTCAACAGGGAGTATATTTCACGTGTGCAGCACGTTCAGATACTACAATACAGCCACTTACAGTAAAATAGCCGGCTGGTCCTTTAAGGGACCTTGAAGGGACTTTGAAGGGACCTTGAAGAGACCTTGTAGGGACTTTGGCACTCGTGGCCAATCCTCGGCCAATCGCTGGCCATAACGAGTCCCCCACTTGTGATGTGAGCAGTGCGAGCACAAGTGGTAACGCCCCTAAGCAACATTTAGGAAAACAAGTCTTACATATCCACCAGGAGGAGCAGTGATAATGGGATAATCCTGCTTCCATAACAAACAAACAAACAAACAGAAAAAACAAAATAAACAAACAAAAGACCCCCCAGTTCCTCTTCAAGTACAAGGACTGGATTGAAAATGAATTTAAAAGCAGCCAACTTTGAAAGACCTGCATAAAGCCTGGATAACACTTAAACTACAGCAGGTGAAAGTCTGGCGTCTATAAAAAGCATAAAAAAAAGATTGTGACACAAGACTTTTGCACATTATAACTATTTGTTTTTTAAATTTTAGCAAAGCAAAAAATGTAGGACTGAACAGGCAACATCCCAGCAAACAATAAATAAAAAATTTAGTTCTTGCAGTATCAGACACAAGCAGCACATCTACTTTCTGATTGTAGCACGAGGACGTTTGTGCGCAAAAATATTTATTTGTTTCGTAAATTGTACATATTTATTGTATTAAATAGAACTGGATGAACTAAGAAATGTTTGCTGGGAATAGTTTTAGTGATTTGCAGTGCAAAATGGTCAAACTGACTTAAGTTTTATTTTATATAGAAAGTAGGTACGCCCCAATATTTAACTTGTGCACCCAATTTATTTTTAAAGTCAGTGAAGATGTATTTTGTACAATCATTCCACTCTGGTAAAAGAATATTTCAAGGAAATAATTTAAAGCCCCAAATTACGATGACATTCATGTCCGTGATGCGTGCATGTAAACGTTTTCTGACCACAACAGTGACAAAACAATGTAAGGCAGATGTGCATACTGCCATTAATAATACAGCATGGTGTCATAAAGCATACTGATACAAACTAACAGAATCAAACTAACTGTGCAACTCCAGTGACTCCAAATCGATTTAAATATGGTCGTAATGTCAGAGAGTGACACCTTAAGCATGTATGTTTAATCTATGTGAGCGTAAAGAGTGAATGAAATTGATTTTTTCAACTCTGTGGTTGTGAAATTGGCCATTACAATGACAATAACCAAGGACTGGGAAGCTATAAATTGTCCACAATCCTCTGCAGACGTTAGCCATGTCCACATATTTTCCCATCCCCCATGAATTCCTGCAGATTGCTCGCGGTCGCTCGTCCGCAGCCCTCCGCAGGATTCTTTGCGTCAGCGTGACAGGGGTTTAGGGGGAAGATGGACTCTTTCACGTGCAGTGAAATCCAGATGATTTTCATCGTTTAGAGTTCTCGCCTGCCAGTCTGCATTAAGAGGAACGTGCGTGTTGAATTTGCACAGTTCTCATTTCTAAACGTCTCTGGCAAGACTTGAGGATAAATATTCATTCACCTTGCTTGCGTACTGTGAAAAAGTCAACTGTTTTACAATTTATGTGGAAATGTTTTTAACAAATGTGCCACATGTACCTCCATTTGAAGAGGATTAGTCCTTTAACGTGGATGGAATAACATGGAAATCCATTGTTTTTTTCAGTTTGCAATTAATATGTATTTCCCGTCAAATGATATCACCTTCTGCAGATGTGTTTGCAATGGACAGACATTTTAAATGCTGGTGTGTGTTTTCAGTTTGCAGGATAACTGTGAAAAAGATAATTTTATTACCCAACTGCTGTTAATGTCCACTTTTATTGTTTAATGACACTCGACTGAAAGAGAGAGCAGCAAAAATGCTGAAAACACGGTGCATATACTGGGTGTGGTGGGTCTGACGTTTAACAGGTTTCCAGCGTATCAAGGGGCTCCCGCACAAAGACAAACATACTTTCACACGTACCCACAATACTATTTACATTTACCTAACCTGCATGTCCTTGGACTGTCTGGGGATGCAACAGATAGAAGAAAATATTTTCTTTTACTTCTCACATTGATATGTATAAATAAAACATACACAGCGATATGCCTCACCCATCATCTTCCAGTAATCTCACTTCTGCAACAAGGTGGAAAATCCATCTTTTCAACCCCCCCCCCCCACCACCACCAATGTTTAGAAGCCACACAAACCTTGTGATGTCTTTTTGCAATAGAGATAAATCTTCCATTGTCACTATAATATAGCAGAAAGATATGGAAAATTATATTTTACAATCTGCGATGCTGTTGTATGTGTCATTGCTTTAAGTGGACCTAAATGTGTTAAATCTGTTTCGTATACCTTCTCAGTCATCTCGGCCCTACCACCCAGAGCCTGTCTCTACTTCTCTCTGATCTTCAGCTTCCACCATTTAATCCTTGCCTCTAGCTTTACCAGCTTCCTCTTCCAGTCATCCTACGACCATCCGATGCTGCCACCACCTTACAGTCTCCCATCTCTCTCAGATTGCACTTCCTGTAGTCTTTCTACCTCTTCCTGAAATATGTATTCACTGTTATCTGCCCCTTTGCATTCCCCTGCAACATCCAAACTTTGCAGCATATGCACTGACATTCACCTTCACCTCTTTGATTTCCTGCTTCATTCTCATGACTCTGACGCATGCCCTACTCCATTTTCTTCCTTGCTACACTATGCTAGAACAGTTTGAATCCACCTCCAGTGCTCCTGGCCTCGCTTCCCTTTCACCTGGTCTCCTGCACACACAATATGTCTAGCTTCCTTCTCTCCATCTTATCACCCACCTCTCTCCCTTGACCAGCCATAAACCCTGTAGTTAAATCCCCACTCTCCTCCACGCTCCTGCATTTCCTTCTTTCTGTTCCAAACTTTCCTCTTCCTTTGAGTTCGGCCAAAATTACCACAGTTTCCTCTCTGTTGGCTAAGAGCAGGGGTGTCAAACTCCAGGCCTCGCACCAAAGTGTCGCGGCCCTTTGGGCCAGTGTTTTGTGTTTTTTGTAATTGAAGTCTGTTATTGCTTAATTTCTCTTGTCGTTTCTAATTTTTTTCTTAACAGATCAGATTGTTAGTCTTTTACGGTTTTCTGAATTCTGTTATTATTTACTTGTATTTGGTTCCAGTTTCTCTGGTTCTTGTTCTTCTCTGTGTTCTTGTGTCCCGGTGTGTGTTATCCCTCCTGTGTCTGAAGCTTCTCTGTGGCCACAGCAGTAGATGACACAAAGTCTTTTGTTGCAATACTCAACAGTGTTAATGCTGCAAACATAGAAATCCGGTGCTAAAAACACTGAAAATATAGAAGTTATCCACTTGATATGTTTGATGTGATATGTTTCATCAACCCAGACAGCTTGAGATACAATAATAAATACTTTTTTTTGTGAAAACTTGTTCCACTATTTGAAAACACATTTAAACTTTGCTTCCTGTGACACCTGTCAGGGCATATGATGCAACACACATATTTCTTTATTATATTTTCTTGCAGATTATTACAGATTATTTGTTAATGCAATTTGCACTACTAATTATTGACATCACTATTGTCTTAGGAGGTCCTTTGATATCCCAATATTGTGTCTAACAATAAAAACTGTAACCTTCTCAAAAACTGCTGTAAAAATATTATATCGTACTATATCGTACAATTCTTCTACCTTAAATGACTCAACCTTTTAAAACTACTTCCGCCTGAAATATACGTATCAAATATTATATTGTTTTAGCCCTTTAAAGGCCAATATGTTTCTATAGCTCTACTGCAGCAACAACAAAAACTAAAATAATCTCCATTTCAGGGAGTATTGGATTATTTTTATCAATGATTGGCAGCAACATTTGTTTTGTGTTTGTTTTTTTTGTTTGTTTTTTTATGGTGTCAGATTTTAAAGAACTTGTGCTTGAAGTCCAAAGGACAAAAATAATGTCACCTGCCAACTGTCCGCGCAAAGGTCGCACTGCGCTTACATTTACTGATGAGAGACGGGCCTGCAGCAGCACCCTGCAGATCTGAGTTGATTCTTTTGTGACCTGTAAACCTCATCCATAATGAACAGACCCATATAAGCCTGCAGTTCCTTTGTGTCCACATCTTGCCAGTCTGCGACTGAGCGTCTCCCATGCACCTTTGCCATGGCCACAGTTTCCTTACAGAGAAGCAGGCCACATAAATCTATCTGGCGGTCTAGATCTTGGGGAAAAAAAGCCATATGACTGCAGAGTAATTTTATGATAATGCAAAAAAGTATGCTGACAAGCGAACCTGCAAGTGTTTATACAAATTCTCATTCACTGTACTTCAATGAGCAGCCTAATTGTCTTATACTACGACTGTGTTGCAGACAGGAAAGGATGCTAACGCAGAACATGGGAGACAGGGACTCACCTCAAATGCTGCTTTATTGCAGGATAATACAGGAGAAAATATACTAAATAAACACAGAGCTGGACTTAGCCAGAAATACCTAAACTGGGAAACTAGGAGGAAACTTCAGACTCACAGAGCATGATGTAATCAGGGAGATGAGACACACCAGAACACCTGAAACTGAAGACGAGGGAAGCAAAACTAAAACAAAACACAAGCCACAATCAAAACAAGACAGGAAGTAACACATCTGGAGACCAGGAGTAAGACATGTGAACCTGACTCAACTAAACGGGGAACCACTGCTCTAAATAATAGAAACTGAGTCTATAAAACTGAAAGCACTGGGTCACAGTCCCAGGATTATTACAAGTTGTAATAAGTGGGGGTTTCATACCAGCAGCTGACGATGTTCCGCAGCCACACATGAAGAAATTGTTTGCAGTGTGCAGATGTCCTCTGTGTCCACAGGCATCCGCCACAGAACAAGTTTCATGACCATCGGCAGTGATTTTTTGGTTTGGATGAGCAGCTGATGCAGTGTTCACTCTGCCGTGAGTATGTCCTACCCATGCAGCGATCCGCTGTCCTCAGTAATGCATGTGTTCTTCACAAATATCTGCTGTCTGCACGTGCATGTCTGCCAAGTCTTTGCAGAATTTTCTACAATCTGTACGTGCAATGTACGCACCACATGCCATCAAGTCACATGGTGCACACAATGTGCATTCTATTGATTGTTTACATTTTCTATGTGCCGTGAATTTTTACAGGCTGCTTGTGGTCACTCATCCGCAGGTTTCTTTACACCAGCGTGACGGGGGTCTTGAAGGCCACTAAAAGGCTTTCTATTTAACAACTCAGTCTGGTATAAGTTAATGGAAACAAGTGCCAATCTTGCATTTGCAGCTCATGGCAGGTCATGGTCAAGATTCAATCACCATTCAACTAGGAGTGGAACAGACATACATAGATATTGGTGTATAGTAACAGACTAAGAAAACTCTAGAATTGTATTCACTGAACCTGGAGCATAGATTGCTTAGACAGTCAATACCGCACAGAAGGCCATAATATTTGTTGGCAATTTCATAAAAACACTACAGGAATTAGCTTAGAGAGATGCCACATATGTCAAGATACAAAATCTCCTCACAACACACAGAAGGTTTGACCTAAAGAGAACTGATGAAATAACAAGAAGTGTGAGGGCAAGAGTTAGTGACTGTGAGGACACAATTCAGGATGAAACATCCATGAATGTATCATGAAGAAGTCTCCCTGGGATGAACTGGTGTGAGCATGCCTCAGCAACTGAAGACAACAGGGGAGGAGGAGGAAGAAACGTCATATAATATCAAGCCCCTATTTGGAATGTATCATCACTGGACAGTGAAAGTGGCTGGCATCAAAAAAAATCCTACATTCAGGTCCAAAAAGGCATCCAGCATAAATCCACAGAGGCTCTGAGCATGCTAGCACAAGAACATGCCTGCAGCTGCAGATCCATAGAAGGAGTCTACCACCGATGGTACCAAAGATGCAGACTGTGGATGTCCCTGAGATAATCAGGCACATGGTGTATGCTGCCCAAGCTTGCATCTGACAAGGACAACCACTGGGATACTGACAAGGAAATGTGTAGAATTAAGAAAGAACAGAAGACCACAGTTATGAGACATATGGCAATCCCACCTAACAGTAACATCAGGAAGAAAGAGCAAAAGAAAACTGAAGTACCATGGGCTAAAGAAACAGCTGGAGGAGATGTAGATGGTGAATTACAAAGTGATGCCATGCATAGTAAGGATCTTTCTTGTCTTGATGTCAGTGGCTTCTATCTTCTTATTTGGCCAGCTTATTATCCCAGTAGGGTATCTGATGGCCAGGGAGACATAGGTGTTGATGGCCTGGATCTTGTTCTTCCTATTCCAACTAAAGTTCGCCAGTCCGAATGGCATTCCAATGTCATTGCTGTAGATCCTAGTAGTGTGGATCAGTGAATCATTGTCATCCATGAAGAGGAGGTGGTTAATGTTTGCTCCATCCCATAGTCTGTATCTGTGTAGCCAGGCTTTTTAATGATCTGCCTGAGGAGGTTCAGGTCTATGCAGCAGTGGGGACAGAGCACCTCCTTGGTGAATCCCACACTTAATGATAACTTGCGTTGAGGCTCTTAGGGTCCTGTTGTTCTTTTAAACTTCACTCATGTGTGAGGCATCTAGTCATATACTTCCAGGTGGTGCAGAGGTTAGTCAGACAAGTTATACGGTCTCGAGTGGGAACTCTATCTACCAGTAGTTGGTGTTTTGCTGCTCTCGTGTTACTGCCAATTCTGGGCCGTGGCGACTTCTGCTTGTTGCTACCTGGAACTATGCTAACATCATTTCCTTGTTACGCCGTGAGAACTACTCCTGACCCTGGGTGCGCCCACAGTTTGAGGACATTTGTGCTGCCATATATATATATATATATATATATATATATATATATATATATATATA
>VUQJ01023345.1:0-12016 GCA_015108635.1 Andinoacara biseriatus
TAAATATCTCACTGGGGGGGGGGGGGGGGGGGGGGGGTGTCTTCTCCCAGATCTGGACCAGAGCATCACTGAGCTTCTGGACAGTGTGAGGTGCAACCTGGCAGCGTCAGATGGACTGAAACATAATGTCCTAGAGGTGTTCTACTGGATTTAGGTCAGGTGATCTTGGAGGCCAGTCAGTCGTATCAATTGCTTCATCCTCCAGGAACTGTCACAGGAGGCTGGGCATTGATCCGCACCAGGATGAACCCAGGACCCACTGCAGCAGCAGCAGTTTCCCAAAAAAAGCCAACCTCACAACTTCTCTTAAATATAAATTTGATGACAAAATCTGTTTAAGTTCAAACAGAGTCAGATTTGAAAGGCTGATTTTGAAACTGATGGGTTGAGAAATGCTGTTGGGCACAGGTACGGAGAACGGGAAAATCAAGGGAAGCCAAAGCTAACGTCTATATGATCTTAAAAAGTGAAATGAAGTATTACAACTCGGGTGCTTTCAATGTGTTGACGGGTCGCTCAACAACTTCAAGTGCTCACTGTCTTTTTTCCAGTCTCCAAACCCGAGGGGGGTTTTTGTTATCTTGGAAACATAAAGAGCCACAATCTCAGGATCATAACTTTGAGCTTTGAATTTTGAATGATTTTTAAAAACGCCAGTTTGGAGTCTTTCTCGCTTACACACTTATCACTGTGGTGTGAAAAGCATTTATTTTAAAAAATGCCAGACTTGTCATCTCTCCATAGCCTGCAGCTTTTCTTCATAATCTTGTGAAAATTATGAATCATCTCTTAAGTGAGCTCCACGGAGCCGCAGTGTTTTCCATGTTTGACGCATTTAAACTCAAGTTATTATGTGAACGAAATGACACAAATGTGAATGACATTTTGTTGTCTCGTCAGTGGGCATAATTACCTCTCCTTTAAATGTCCTTTACCGTCTTCTTCTCGATTGTACAGAAGCTTTGTGAGACTTTTGTCTTACTCGACACTATCAGAACTTGTGCTGTGGAATGGAAATGCTTCAGTTTCAATTAGTGCACATCCTCCACCTTAACAAGAGCAAATTTTTCATAAATAACCTCCGTCGCTGACTCACTTGTGTTGGCAGTGTTAATATGTTGCATTGTGAAATGTCACTGGTCTGCAACCCTCGACATGGCCTCAAGCAATGCAAAATTTCTGCTGGATTCTGAGTCATCGCTGAGCGGTGCGTTTCTGTCTCTGCTGCTTTATTAAACGATTAGTTCTCGCTGTTAAACGCAGCCACACGTAACTTTTAAAGTTACCGCAACCGGAAAAGAATTATGGCGGATTCTTGAGGGGCATCGTCACAGGCAGAGGCTTGCAGTAATGTGGTGACCAGACACCACAGAAAGTCAGTGACATCCAGTGATTTCAAGTAAAAGCGGTCAGCACGAAGCAGGCAACTTTGAGTCGAGCGATCGAAGTGGCTGCCAGTTTGAGGGAGGGATCCTGCTAACTGACATATGACTGTAGTAAGTACATTTAGAGGCTTAATTAGAGAGCCAGTGCCTGGAATGTCTGCTGTTCGGCCATAGGTTTGCAAATTGAAGCTAAGGCAAATTGATGCCTTAGCTTAAGGTGTTTGGTCACTGGGGAACATTCAGGGCTGGTACCTCTTACCTGCATCCTTCACGCTCATTGGCTGTTGCTTCAAGTATTATTAGTTGCTTCCTCTGTGGACATCCCTTCAGAGCAGAAAACATTTCAGGGGAACTCTGAGCACAAAATTAAAAAACAAACAAACCTGTGTCTCATTTTGAGTCAGTGGGACAGAACGAAAGGTTTGAAAACACAGATCTGCCTCTGATAAATTCACACAGTTTTATTTTTGAGATTTGTTTACCATACAGGTATAATTAATAATTCATTTATTTAATATTGACAGGGAAAATCATTCTCTTTTCTTTTAGCAATTTGCCTCAAGCCACAACATGGGGACAATCATTATGTCTGTGGATGCTTTTTGTAAGTGTGTAAGTGGTAAAAAAAAGAAAAAAAAAGAAATATGAGCCTGTGGAAGGGCTGTAATCATTTGTGTACTGTAATCGTTTGTGTACTGTAATCGTTTGTGTACTCACTCTGCTGATGACGGTTGGTTAGAGACAACTCAGCACTGCTGCTCTGTTACATTTATCCAGTTCCCAAATATCGGCGTGTTTGCGAGGATCTCTTCAGGAGATGTTGAGCGAATCTCAAATGAGCTGCACCGCAAACGCGATCACTGTAAGATCGAACCTGCAGCGTTTCACTGACTCACTGTGTTTCAGCATATTTCCTTCTCTTTGTAGTGCTGTTTGTTGAAGTAGCCTACTGGAGCGCAGCAGTGACGTATGTGTACACGACTGATTTGTGGCTTGTTCCTACAGTTGTGTAACCGCAGTTTTTATAGTGGCAAGTTTATGTATATATTAGTGTTAGTCTGCATAAATAGTTAAAAAAACAAAAAAATCATCTGTCCCTCCAACCACATCTGTATCTGTACCTGTTTCTAGGGGATGGCTACCAGTTACAATACTGTGCAAAAGTCTTCAGCCACCTCTCATTTCTTTATAATTTGCTGCTCGTGAGCTTTTTGACTCAGGTAGAGTTGAAAAGCACTATATGAGAACCAGACATGGGCCACTTATTTACTCATTTTTACACCTTCAGTCCTTGTCTGAAGGAAATAGTAACTCGTTAGATTACTCGTTACCGAAAGAAAGTGGCCATATTAGAGGCGTTTTAAAGGATTAAAGGTGTTAGGTGTGTTCCCTCAACAGAGGAAAGAAGACAAGGAACCTTGGTGATGGATTAGGAAGTACAGTAAATTATTTAAAGGAAGAGGTTAGCAAAGAAAAAGCAAGATAGTCTGAAAGATGAAGAACGTAGACAGGAGTACCGGGAGTCTACAGCAAAGAGGGAGGCGGCAAAGGCGAAAGAAAAGGCTTGAGGAGCTGATAAATGCAGCAAATGAGAGAAACAGGAGGATGGATGGAGGAGAGTAAGTCAATCAGGACATGCAGAGGATTAGTAAGGAGGAAGTGAGCGCAGGTTGGTCCAGATGACCTACCTGTGTATGAGGATGTATTGCAGAGAGGGCAGTGCACTTTTTAACCAGATTGTTTAGTCCTAGAAAGCTAGAGGATGTCTGAGGAATGGCGAACAAGGGTGATGTGCAGAGCTGTAGCAGCTACAGAGGGATAAAGCTGACGAGCCACACCATGAAGGCATCAGAGCGTCATTGAAGCTGAGTTAAGTAGAGAGGCGACGGTCTGTGAGCAGAAGTTTGGCTTCATGCGGAGAAAGAGCTCTACAGATGTGATGTTAGCTCTGAGAGGAGTGTTGATGGAGAAGTTAGAGAAGGTCAGAATGAGCTGCGGTGTGTCTTTGTGGATCTAGAGAAAGTATATGACAGGGTGCCAAGAGAGGAACTGCCCTAAAGGGAAAGAAATACATGCTGTATTTTGATGTATGTTCACACATTTCAATAAATCGCTGCAACCATTTTCCTACAAAATACAAAGAAACGAGGGTAACTCAAGACTTTTGCACAGTGCTGTACTTCTAAGCTGGAATGTTTGTGAATCACCTTGAATATCAATACAGGAACTTTGAACAGCGTTTTTCAGTTTCTCAATCATCACATTAGTGATGGCCGGATCTTTTAAAACCTTAAAACATGAATTAACCAGATTTACAAGAGAAATTCTATTTGCACACATGGTTTTGATGCGCCGCTATAGCAGCACGCTCTCTTTCTGCCATTTTCTCCTCTGCTTAAAGTACTCAGAAACCTCTCAAAAGTCCTCTTCCCCACTCATAACAGTTTTTCACTATAGGAACTCTAAGACTCTTTGTCAGTAACCTTGATCTTAGCCAGGAATTACCTGTATCTTTAATGGGAAATTCTTAGAAAATGTCGAAATTATAAGAATTTTCTTAGAATGTCGTCACTAGGAGCTGCACTCAGTGATGGGAAGCTTTGTGAATGGGCCCAGATCTTTAACTTATTGGACTGAGCTCAAACCGGTCACTTCCTTATCCGCAATGGAATTATCAGATTAGCAAATCTTCACCTGTGATAGGGGAATATTTGTATCCGGGACAGAGAAATTGAATGGCTCCTTTGCTCATCGTGCTAGATGTCTTAAACCATCCAATATTTATTTCAGCTTCCTGAAAAGATTGACCCAATCACATCCCAAACAAGCGCGTGTGGATGAGAGCGTGCACGAGAGTTTACCTTTATTAAAAGCACTTTTTAGAAGGTTTCTTTCTAATCTCACCTTTAGCTGACAGACGGGGTTTATTCTGAGAACCTGAGAGCACAGATGTTTTGAGGGGGAGTTTTTTAGAGTTTAGAGTTTTTAGAGTTTTAGAGTCTAACCACATTTGAAAGAAAAAGGGACCAAATGATAAGATGTGGCCAAATAGGAAGAGCAAAAAAGCAAATATTGCAGAGGTATTAATTCTCAGAAAAAAGGCTAAATGTATTAAATTCAATTTTATTTACAGTACCAGCCAAAAGTTTGACTGGTACTGAATATGTACCACCAAATCACAACAAACTGTTGCCTCAAGGCGCATTATATTGTAAGGTGAAGACCTGCAGGCCTCAGTTGCCTCAGTTAAGGTCACAGTTCATGATTTAACAATAAGAAAGAGACTGGGCAAAAATGGCACCCATGGGAGAGCTCCACGGTGAAAACCACTGTTTAAGAACTCAGACACGTCTCGCATTTGTCAAAAAAAAAAAACCCACCTTGATGATCCCCACGACCTTTGGGAAAATATTCTGTGGACTGACGAGAGAAAAGCTGAACTTTCTGGAAGGTTTGAGTCCCGTTCTGCATAAAAGTAACGCAGCATTTTATAAAAAGAGCATCGTAGCAACAGCCACACGTGGTGGTGGTGGTGTGATGGTCTGCTGTGATGATGCTTTGCTCCCTCAGGATGACTTGAACAAGAAAATTCTGAAGAAGAACGTTCGGCCATCAGTTGATGGCCTGAAGCTCAAGCACACAGCAAGACCACGTCTGAATGGCTAAACAAACAAACAAACAAACCAAATGAAGTTCTTGGAGTGGCCTACTCAAAGTCTGACCTTAAATCCAATTGAGATGCGTTGGGATGACCTTAAACAGACCGTTCATGCTGGTAAACCCTCCTGGAATGGCTGAATTAAAACAATCCTGCGACGAAGAGTGGACCAAAATTCCTCCACAGTGAATTAAAAGACTCATTTCCAATTAATGCAAACGCTTGATTGCAGTTCTTGATGCCAAGGGTGGCACAGCCAGTTCTCAGCACCGTGAGGCAAATGTGTAACCCACAACATCACAGAGCGTCACAGAGCAGGTGAAGACACAAATCTGTAATTACACACAGCTTTGTCCACTGTGTGGCGCTGCAGTCCCCACAGCTACCGATGTCACACAGGCGAGGCCTGCGCCCCCACTTTACCTATTCTTCTTCTTTAGTTGGTCTGATTCAGGAAAAGACGGACTGGAATTATCATCTCATCCATATCTGGGAATGTATTTAAAAAGCTGGTTGATCCAAGAATTAGAATTTGGTATGTTTGTCAGTTTGATGGGCACTTAATTCGACTGGCTACATAAAGAGGCGCACTTTCATTTCACATTGCGAGGGGTGTGCACTGTAGCATTAAATAGGCCACCGACACAAAACGGGGACCTCATAAATCCCCCTGACATTTCAGCGAAGGGAAAAACAAATGTTTCTTTTTTGATGTGGGTGGGAAAACAAGGAAAACAGCCCTTTTTTGGGGGGGAGGAATGTGCAGGCCTCACCTTCCATTGGAAAAAGAAATAATGGGGAAACCAAATAAACCCCTGTTGCTGTGGGCTGTGGAGCAGGGCTTTATTTGTTCTCTGTACATCACACAGTATGTTTCGGCACTCTTGGGAAATTGCCGGTTTTCATAAATATAGCTGGCCGTTATGCCCCTGAGACAATTTATTGCTTTTACTTGGCAAATACAGGGATTCAACACAGAGAATACCATAGTTCTAGCATGAACTACTTCAGTCAGGAACTGCGTTTATGTAGTACTTTTGAAAGCCAAGTTTACAAAGTGCTTTTACAGATGGTCAAAGTTGACTTAAAATATCTCCGTTATCTCCAGTTTGCAAGTGGACACTTTGCAGAACTTTCAAAGCGCCGCGGCGTCAGCAGAAACTTCACTGTTCAGACTTCAGTACACAACCAGTCAAAGGCAACTGAGATCTGCTGTGCAGCTTGTCTAAGATGCCAATATGAAAGCCTACAGGCTATTTATTTTTTCCTTAAAAAAACAAATAAACAAGCTGCCCAGTATGAGATCAGTATTTATTACCCAATAACTTATGTGTTGACCTTGAAAAGTAGGAGCTGCAGTAATAATTTATGATGCAATATATCAAAGAAATAAACATTTAAATTCACACAGTTTGAATTATGGAATATATCGGACGAAATCAATAAAGCAGAGAGGAAATACAGAACAGACACATGTACAGGGTGGAAACACCTATAAATCAGATGATAGTCGTATGCTGCGATCAGCTGCTTGCATTCCAGTTTATGGACACCCCCCAGCATACATGCCCTGTTGGGGCAAACCCACAGTGGGCAGCCCTGGAAAAAAAAAGCTACTTAAAACCACTCTCATATTCAGAAGGGGTCACCACATAGTTGAGTTGGTAGATTTTTACACCAGATGGCCTTCCTGACACAGCCCTCATGGATTTATATCTCCGTCCAAGTTCAAACTTGGATCTTTTGCTTGTTGGTCAGACATGTCAGCCGCTGCACTTTACTGACGTTTTGAATCAGTCGCTTTCTCTCAGCCTCGTGTTTCTGACAGCGTATTAAAACGTGCTCTATGGTTGCGTCGTCCCCACAATACTCGCATTTCCCTTTGTGGTGCTTCCTAATTATAGTGTGCTAGCAAACGTGCCTGTGCGGGCCCACAGTGGGCAGGTGTGGGTGAACTGTGTGGGCAGGGCAAACTTACACTCATCACATGCAGGCCCTAAGTGGGTGTGCCCGCAGCAGTTTTACCCCTTGGGGTCTCTATATGGGTTTTCATGGGGGCCCAGAGGGGTAAAACTACTGTGGGTCCTGCTAATTCACAGAAGGTCAGTGAGGGAGTTATATGGCTAAGTCCACTATGGGTTGCCCACAGAAAACTATCACAGTGATCCAAAAAGGAAAAATTGCTATGGGCCCCACATTGGCCAGCCTAAATAGACACCACATGGGTGGGCTTGCCCACAGAAAACCCTGTGGGTAAGTGGCCTAATAATAATAATAATAATAATAATAAAAACAGCTTAAGACTGTGTTTTGCTAACTAATTAGTTACCGGGTGTTCCCCAGTGGTACAATATCATTGTCATGTTTCTGTAATATCCTTGATAACGATTTTTAATGAGTTTCATTGGAGACTTGAAGCTTCTTGGCACAAACCCTGCACCATTGGACGGGTTAATCCTTTCAACAGACCAGAAGGCCGGAAAAAAGGAACTTTGCTCTCACATCACACTCGGTGCGAAAGCTCTGCTTTCAGCTCCATGGTGGTGTAAGATAATTAGAAACCTTAAGTGGTCCCAACGTCTTTGGAGCTCTTACAATTAAAGACAAACCCCAGTACCTGAAGTTGTCTCTGTTCCAACATATGACTTAAGTACTGAGACGTGTTCAGATTAACACCCGAGAGAATCACGCCACTTAAGGCCTCCGATTGCTCGAGAAGAGAGCTGCTTTCAACAATAGTTACCAATGCATGAATGCTGTAGTGGAAGCTGCTGTTTATGTAAGACACAGACTAACATAAGAGAATCAAAAAAGCGGTTATCAGCTGCTTGTTTACCGCTAATTAGCTTAGTAACCACAGCAGAAACACAGTGAAGTGAGCTTCAGAGGCTCCAAGCTATCTATCCAATTACTGAGCTAGAAAAGCCCATTGCAGCCAGTGCTATTCCCAGCGAGTGTTTGCAGCAGTACAACCTTTGCTGGGAGAACTTTTCTATTATTATTATTTTTTTGGAAACACCTTTTATTTCTCTTAGGCGAGGTGGTTCTGTTGAGACCGGCCTTGCTGTCAGGGAGACCCGGTTATCACAAGAAGATGAGAGAAAACAGAGCTTCCAGTAGTTTACACTCGGCTCTTTTCAAGCTCGTGAAGCCAAATTAAGCTGATTATGAGCGTTGAGAATTCAGTAATTATTCAATAATAATTGTGCTATCTATCTCAGTCTGTTTGTATTGTAGGTCACTCCTCATAACTACTTTGTACCTAAAAGAAAATGTGCTTTGCTTTTTGTCCCACTCTCTTGTTTGTGCACCTCATTCACGGCTGGGCAGGGAACAGTATTTACATATATAGAACCGCTGCATGTAGCGGTGCTGTAACAGCGGAAATGTATGCTATTGCTGGCAGATGTTGCTGCTCCAAGCAGCTGCTTAGAGAGTACGTGTTGACAAGATTGAGTTTCTCAACATAAGCAGATGACTCTCATCAAATATTCAACTAAAGTAAAATACAGTGAGACATTTCGTCTTACTAATAAGTCGTGAAATCTGTGTCAGTCCATCTGTTGTTTGAGATAAATTGATTAATAAAAGTGCCGCCTTTATTGTAGCGACAGTAATTACTTCCATTGGTATGAAAATCAAGCAGTAGCATACGGTAAAGCTCTTTGTTTTGTAGTAATGAATCATCAAATATAGTTATGACACTGTGTGTAGAAAAAGGTCACATCTCCAGAGTTTTAGCAAACAAGGACAGAAAAAAGGGTGCTGTGCAAAAAGTCTTGAGCCACCCCTAATCTTTTTATATTTTGCAAGGAAACTGAGAAATGTGTGCAGCGATTTATTGAAACATGTGCAAACATACATGGAAATACAGCATAGAAGGCAAAAACAGAGTTTGTACAATTCTAACAAGCTTGAGAGTCAAAGTTTTATTCTTCAGCATAGTCCGAACTCTCTGAGCCAGCTTTCTCATCATTTCTTTAAGCAGTCTTCAGGAATAGTTCTCCAGGCTTCTTGAAGGACATTTAAAGCTCTGCTTCAGATGTTTCTGCCTTTTGTTGCCCAACACTGCTGGCTGAAATGCAGCCACAAACATGACCGACACCCCACCGTGTTTTACAGATAGCTTTAGACACTCACTGTTGTACCGCTCTCCTGACCTCCTCCATAGATATTGATGACAATTTAAACCAAAAGTTTTAAATTTTGATTGTTTTATTTGTGTAATTTAACATACCTCAGCCTTTTCCCAGCCTTATTAATGACCACCAGCTTTCCACCGAGTTCATTGGTGATGAGGCTTTGGTGGATGTAGGAATAATAAATGGATCAACCAAAGGGCCAGATACATCTCTCAAGTCCGGTGTCAGGTCTCCTTTAGATTTGCCTTTAATTTTCTCTGTTTGGTTAATCACCAATCAGAGAAAATTAATATGGCATAATCGGTGCACTACGGCACACATATACAATTCAGAAAATGCACAGAATGCTAATGAAGATTACACAGTGTACCACACATTCATTAAGCTATTGTAATGGCAATATGTTCCACCAACCTGTTGGAAACAAGGCCGCAATTAATTTAATGTACCATCCATGGATGATCATTGAGAACACACAGGGTCAGCCTCCTGCGGTGAGGATTGTCACTGCAACCAGTGAACCTTAAAATTGTGTGAAAGCTAAACCTTTGTCAGCTCAGGAATCTTGGTTGTGTGCCCGCCGCTAAAACGATTATTTCAGGGATATGTTTTTTTTTTCATCTGGCGCCATTCCTTTCTCCTCCATCTGACAATTTTTCAGCATTTTTTTTTAACCACTGCCAAATATCTGGATCCCGCTATGCACCAGGCATCCTGCCGTAATCAGAGATCACAGTGCATTCAGAGAACCTGAGGGCCTGTTTGTAACTACATTCTACCTGCAAGAGAACAGACTCTGGGTCTGGATTTTAATCAGGCAGAAATGGGTTTGAAACTCATTAGAGACTCATGCTCTCTGCTGTCAAATAATATTCAACATAACCTCCAGAATATTTTCTATAATTATTCTAAACTTGGGTTTCCTAAAATCTATTTTACAGTATGCAAACTAATTTAATTAATGTACCTCAGTAATGGAAAAACACTTCCCGCAATCAAAAGTGCCACAAATCAGAGTTAACGAGAACACAAATCGTTGGTAATGTCCCTCTGTGTAATTGTTTGGCTGTGTGCGTTCAGGAAATGAAAGGTCTGAGAGCAGTGTGGGTCCAGAGGAGGGCACATAGTTTTTAATTTGGGGTTTAATGTTTTATTTGCACAGAACTGTTAGTGCCGTCGAGCTGTGCTCCCATACAGCATCGCTAAAAATGCTGCATAACTGTACCATAACTGCCAGCTGTCCTTATTTGACTTATTCAACCGAATTTCAGTTTTTCTCCCTTAAAGTAGTCGTTCACCTACAACCCCATATCCCTAAACATCTTTGCAAATCTCATGAACCCATGAAACACATGAAAACATATAACATGCTTAGTCTGAGACATTTAACCATTTAAGGAAAAACGTTAGCTTGTTTTGAAGTTGATGGCAGCGACATGTCTCAAAAAAGTTTGGACGGGAGCAACAATTTTCTTAGTGAGAAAATGTAAGATGAGAGTTTTTAAACCAAACAACTCCAAAAAGTATGGTATCTCCTCATCTGAGGTACTTGTTTTGTTTATTTTTCCCCATTTGTTGAACACATCAGTCTTTTTTTTTTTTCCTGAGGACATGCTGATGGAAACAGAGTGATCGTTCATATTGTTGGTTCACAGCCCTGTTATGTTGTAAACTGGTCCACCCGACTCGATGATGAAAACTCAAACACAGAGAGGACAGCATTGACTTCAGCTTGTCAGTTCGGTAAACTACTGCTGCACCTGACTCAAACAGACTCTCCTCCAACCTGAACGTTACGGTTAATAGCTGCATTTTCCTGTTTCAGTGCAGCTAGCCAACTATGAAGAATCACTTACTTGTTAAGACACAGAGTGAAAGTGAACATTATATTCTTGTTTTGTTTTAAACATTAACCCATTGCTGCAGCCAGCGGCAGTACAAAAGTGACCCCCTTAGACTGCTTTTTAGTTTTAGTTTCCTTGTTGTCCACTGAGTTATTGGTTTGGTCACTAGTTAGCTAATATAAACTAATGCAAATCTATTAGCGCCAACCAACCAACCAACCAACCAACCAACCAACCCAGTGATGTCACATTCAGTGCTGGCACAAGATGGCCCTACACATGCTCTAAAAACTATACATTTAAACATTTATTCCAGCTTCACAGACTTTAAAATCTGTGGCAGATTTTCAGAGCAAGGGTCCTTGGTGCAAATTAGCTTTTATACGCATAGTGTTTCATGCCTACTTTAAAATTGGGCATGAAACTTCTGTGCCTCTGAGCTATTCTCTGTGAAAGAGCCAACAGTCCCACCACTGATTTAATCATGAAGGCAAATATACCCCTTGGTTATCGTCAGAGCTGGCAAAAGTACTGGCATTCTGTACTTAAGTAGAAGTACAAGTACTTGTGTTAAAAACTACTCTGGTAAAAGTACTGGTTCAACTTCTTTACTCAAGTAAAAGTAAAGAAGTACAGGCTCTGAAATCTACTCAAAGTAAGAAAGTAAAAGTAGCTCTTTGAACAACGTCTGTAACAGGTATTTTTGCGTAACACTAACTGACCCTCCAGTAAATGATGTTGCTGTGATCAGCTGACCTGCTGCTGCTCTCTTCTTCCTCTCCTTCCTCTTTCTTACATCTTTCTCCATCTGAGTGAAGTTATCGCGCATTCTTTGCTCTCCCTGGAAACACAGCAGCTGTTCTTTTAGCTAGCAGACACACTGTTTGACAAACTGCACACACTTTTTGTGCTTTACGTTTTCTGTCACTCATTTGTCTCACCGTTCCCGCAAGCAGTGTAAAGCGCAACAACGTCCAGCTCTTACTG
>VUQJ01023347.1:0-26868 GCA_015108635.1 Andinoacara biseriatus
AAAATAAGTTGTGAAAATGTTTCCACCTGTGCGCATATCCACCTTTCTGTCTTTTCTCAGGATGAAGTTAACCAAATTGTGACCAGCAATGTCCGTCTCAGACAGGTACTGTAGGTCCAAATGTGACTGCAAGTGATTTCTGCAGGCATTGTGCATCAGAGTTCTAAGTTCTAATTCCCATTTTTACCCTCACAGCAATGGGTGGATGTGAACTTACAGTGGAATCCCGATGAATACGGAGGCATCAGAAAGATCAGAATTCCTTCTTCCGACATATGGAAACCTGACCTGGTGTTGTACAACAAGTACAGACATATTTTCATTGCTCTTGGTGTTAAAAGCATACCCATATTTGTTTTTTTTTTAATTACTTGCTGCTCCACCCATACGCTTATCCTCCTCCTCCTTCTCTGCAGTGCTGATGGTGACTTTGCCATCATCCATGAAACTAAAGTGCTGCTGGAGCACACCGGCAAGATAATATGGAACCCTCCAGCCATCTTTAAGAGTTACTGTGAGATTGTTGTCCTTCACTTCCCGTTTGACCTTCAAAACTGTACCATGAAACTGGGAACCTGGACGTATGATGGCCTGCTGGTCGTAATCAACCCAGTGAGTATAAATCTTTCACATTAATGTAGGAATTCATATCATGTACAAAATAGCTGAAGACGGGGATGATAAAATATTTGTGGGCCACTGTCTTTTAGGAGAGTGACCGACCTGACCTCAGTAACTTCATGGAGTCAGGTGAATGGGTGTTAAAGGACTACAGGGGCTGGAAGCACTGGGTGTACTACACTTGCTGTCCCACCACACCATACCTGGACATTACCTACCATTTCCTGATGCTGCGGCTTCCTCTCTATTTTATCGTCAACGTCATCATTCCCTGCATGCTGTTCTCTTTTCTCACCGGACTGGTCTTCTACCTTCCTACTGATTCAGGTATGTGCAAGCTGCTCGATAGGTAACAGAACCATTAAGTCCAAAGTGATGCACATCAGCCAAAAGCACAATATTTTTGAGATATATGGAAATCAGAGGTGGTGCACTTTCTCTGCAGGTGAAAAGATGACTCTCTCTATCTCCGTCCTGCTGTCTCTGACTGTCTTCCTGCTGGTTATTGTGGAGCTGATCCCCTCCACTTCCAGTGCTGTTCCCCTCATAGGGAAATACATGCTCTTCACAATGGTAATGGTCATCGCCTCCATCATCATCACCGTCATCGTCATCAACACACATCACCGCTCACCGAGCACACACACCATGCCCGCGTGGATCCGCAAGGTTTGTTTTTTTTACTTTTTCTTAGTGATAATGTGGGAAATGCTGTTGTTGTTTCATGAGACCTTGTAGGATAAATATTTCCTCTCCCTGCCTCTCAGGTCTTCATTGAAATCATTCCCAACATGATGTTCTTCTCAACAATGAAGCGTCCCAGTCAGGAGATTCGACAGAAGAGGCTATTCCCTACTGACATGGACATCTCTGACATCTCAGGCGAGGCTAAAGGAAAAATCTTACAAAACCTTTTCACACAGGACAAGTAGAGCAGAAATCCAGCTTTTATTTTTACCTTTTATATGTGCTGTTGAATAGTTTTAAATAAGGTTTGCAACAGGGATCATGCCAGCTGACTCCAGAAAGAATTATTAGACAAGTCTATCCTAAATTTCTCGACCATCCTTGCTCTTTCCTCCACAGGCAATCCCACCCCGACGAATGTCACCTATCAGTCTCCCATTGTTAAAAACCCTGATGTTCGCAGCGCAATCGAGGGGGTGAAGTACATCGCTGAGACTATGAAATCGGACGAAGAATTTAGCAATGTAAGAGAACATCTGCATGAATTATTGACAGTGTATCCGTCCATAAATGTTCTTAGAAGTTCAGAGGCCTGCATCCTGCTCACCAGCCGTGTTTGTCTAAAACTATAAAAGAATGTACAAGTTCAGGAACAACAATCAAAGATTTCATGTCTCTCCTCTGGAAGTTTGAGTAATGGCTCAACAGACAATCTTGGTTTAAATCAGGAGTAAGTGTTGCAACAAGTGTGGGATCCAGGAAGTCACCGTCTGGGAAAAAAAAACAGTCCAATACACAGTTTACCAAAAAACTACAACTTGTTGTTTATACTTCGGTTTTCATATTAAACTAACTTAAGCTACTGCGTTGTATGTATAGTCCAAGCTAAGCTAACTGGCTGCTCTATTCTAGACTAATCATTTCTGCATCAGCGAGATTGGTAACAATCTTTCTCGTCTTCTACCAATAAGTATAGTCCACAAAATCTTATCTGACAGATAACCAGACAAAACTAGGCAATCTAATTTTTCACATCTTTCAGCAATTGAATTAATTACACTGAAAAGCTTCTCTCAGCGCTCCTTTTGAGTATTAAGCAATGCCAAACGTGTGAATGCTCCAAAGTCAAAAGTCTCCCAAATCTCATCCTCTTGCAGGCGGCGGAGGAGTGGAAGTTTGTTGCCATGGTTTTGGATCACATCCTGCTCTGTGTGTTCATGGCTGTGTGCATCGTTGGGACTCTCGCTGTCTTTGCTGGGAGACTCATTGAGCTCAACACGCTGTAGAGGCCTTCCCGATGGAGGCGGATGCTTTTATGCCGCAGACGGGGAGACGCAGGTCAAGCTGATTTTAAAATGCTGTTTAGTGCCTTTACTCGTGTTGCCTTTGAATGTGTACGTCTGTGTTTTTACTTTGAGGAGACTGCAGTAAAAA
This sequence comes from Andinoacara biseriatus, assembly GCA_015108635.1. Lineage (NCBI taxonomy): Eukaryota > Metazoa > Chordata > Actinopteri > Cichliformes > Cichlidae > Andinoacara > Andinoacara biseriatus. Next base: position 2,743 of record VUQJ01023347.1, read on the forward strand.
CTCCAGGCATCTTCAGAAGGTACCGATGATACATGTTTGTCTTGATCTAAATGGGTCATACTCAAAGTCAGTTTTTTGTATTGTTTTTCTTGCCCTAGTATTTTACACTAGTTTAAATCAAGAACAGTAATAGTTATTTTTGCCATATTTGACAGCTTGATTTAAGGTTTGTGTGACTAGGTTCTGTTATATGTTAAAAAGAAACGTTGTCTTGGTTCATTGAATGCAGGCAAGATATGTTCCTTGCTGGAAAGTTTTATTGATTGGTTTTGCCTGACATTCATTTTAACTACTTCTTAAGGTCTTTTCTACTTCAAATAATACTCAAGTGGCAAAGTTTGCTTTGTTTGATTTTCCAAAATATGTTGTTTTTAAATCAAGCACAGCTTTAGTTGTACTTTAGCAAATAAAACAGTGGTATAAAAAAAAAATTACGATTGTTTAGTCAACTTTAGGTGTAAACACTTCCATTAAGTTGCAGCATTGGTGCCTGTGCTTCAACAAGCCTAAACTTGAGTTCTTTTTGCAGCTGTGACAGAACATTTATTTCAGTATAATGATTCAGTTCTGCTGTCTGTCGTTTGTTAGTTTTTGTTTTGTTTCGTTTGTTTTATTTGTAGTTCTGTAGATGTGGAATAAAGTGAAAAATATCAACATACCGTTTTGGGTTTTTTTGCCACTTGTTCTTTTATAGCGCTGCTATTATCCATGTCCAGAAAACACTGGCAAATGGTGGAAGTGCTGGTGTTTCTTTTCTTTTTCACATAGATATCTCAATATTTAATCTTGATTGACATCTATAATCTAGTCTCGGTTGTGCGCTTACGTCAAGTTACTCTGACAAACTCACTTCTTTCCAAGAAAAAAAAATATACAGACAAATTGCAAATTAAAAGGGGAAACCAAAATGTTGACCTCTGTGAGTTTATGGCTGGGCCTGGGGCTCTGTGGCTTGCTGACCCTTGGCCCCCGTGGGCCACGGTTGTGCTGTCGGGCAGTTCTCGGGTGCCTGGGGCCCTGTTTTTGGCTCATGCTGGGATGGCCGGCCTCTGGTGGGGTTGGTTGCATGCTGCCTCTGGTTCTCTGGGGCTCTTTCCCTTTGGCCGTGAGGCCTCCGTCTGGAGCCTTCCTCTTTCGTCTTCTGGAGTGGGCTTGAAGTTGTGATCAAGATGTATGACCTTGGGTCTTCAGTACTCTTGGAGAGCTGCAAACAGTCCAAATCTCCTGGGACTTTCTCTGTCTGCCTCTGGCTCCTGGGGCTGGTGTCGTTGCAGCGTCGCACCCTGATTAAGTGTGTTTTGTGACAAAAATACATGCACATACATTCACACACCCTCATGTGACATATTGGCAATTTTAAGAGTTTATTCATTTTACAAACAGGGAAGTGGAAGAACACACAGCCACTCATCAGACCGAGTGTTTTTCCAGTCGTTTGTTGTCCAAATTTGGTGAGCCTGTGTGTAGCGTTAGTTTCCTGTTCATAGCTGACAGGAATGGCAGCCAGCGTGGTCTTCTGCTACTTTTGTAGCCCATCTGCTTCATGGTCCCACATGTTGTGCATTCAGAGATGCTCTTCTGCATACATTAGCTGTAATAACTAGTTATTTGAGTTACTGTTGGCTTCCCATCAGCTTGAAGGAACCTGGCCATTCTTCTCTGACCTCTGGCATCAGCAAGTCATATTTGCCCAGAGAACAGAGCATTTTCTCATTTTCAGACCTTCTCTGTAAACTCCAGAAATGCTTGTGTGGGAAAATTTCAGCAGATGAGCAGTTTCTGAAATACTCAAGACCAGCGCATCTGGCACCAACAACCAAAGTCCCTTAAATCACCTTTCGTCACCATTCTGATGCCAGTTTGAACTTTATCAGGTCACCTTCACAATGTCTTAGATGCAAAAACAGTTGCTGCCATGTGATTGGCTGATATGTGCATTAACAAGCACTTGAACAGGTGTCTAATGACACCGAGTGTGAGTGTTTTGTGAACACTCGGGCACAACCCGAGCAAAATCACAACAAATATCTCAGTTCTCTTCACTGGGCTAAAAACAAATTTAATCAAAGACATCAACTGCAAGCTTTAAAAATCAACACATTTAACAAAACACAACTATTGCTTTCTTTTGTTGTTGAAAAACTTTATTAGGCGTGCCAAGCGCACATTTAATTGACAAACAGCATTGGCAAAAATCCATTTGATAAATCTAGCAAAGCCAAAACAAAACTACAAATGCAAAAGAAAAGGGATTACACATCAGGGTGTGAGACAACATGTTGAAAATCTGGGACACTGTTTAAATATTAAACTGACAGCTTCATATTTTACCATGTAAAAAGCATTCAGCTAACCATAAGTCAGTAAGTCAAATCATGGTGCAGGTAACATTATTTCCAACTTCGGTAAACAAAGCAGTCTGGTGAAGGGAAATACTGGGATAAAAAAAATAATAAAAATTTAAAAGCAGTACTCAAGGTGTCAAGACAAGACCTTAACATTTAATCAAGCCTTATCCTAAAACATTCTTGCCTCTGGATTCTTTGGGCTGCCCCAATCCTTACAGCCAATTTCTTGCAAAAATATTTTGCCCATTTCACCAGGGTGTGTTTCTGGGACCAAACCAGCACAACACAGATGATACAGGATATTTACATTTGCATAGACGCTCACCGTTTCATCTGGTTCCATTTAATAACAGCACAAAGTGCAAATGAAGCATGAATTCCCATCCCTTCAGCTACAGCTACGACTTAGAATGATGGCATCAGGTACCTACTGTTAAAATGAATGTAAGCACAGAGATGAAAACCTTTTAAATATTTCATGACCTAACGTCTACAGAACCTGAACCAAGGCCTATAGTTCAATACCTATGAATACAATGGCAATAAAAAGTTAAGTGACTAAAATGTTTAAAACCAGTGCAGCAATGTCTGATCTAGAATTTAAACACTGTACAGCCAAATAAATAAAATAAAACTCAGTGCAAATGAAGTCATGAAACAGACACAATGCATTTGGCAAATTATAATCTTGGCTGAGTAAAACGATTGGCAATGACCACATACATACAGATAAAACTGGCAGTTTGAGCTCAGAGTTGGTTGTTTCTTCTGCTTGCAAAGAATTCAGAAGTTCAGTTTATTCATCAACATGTTCATTGTTATCATAGCTCATCAATACTAATGTTAAAGTCAGGCTAATCTTTGACAGGCAACATCTCACAGACTTTAAAAGTAAGAGCTTAATTTAAATGTATTGTGCTAAAAGATGGGGAGGAAAAGCAAAGCGTCAACTTGTTTGAGTCTAATTTGCCTGATCTGATGGGCCCGGAGTACCCGGAGAGGACCCACGCAGACACGCGGAAAAACACACAAACCCCACACAGAAAGACCGCGGGCTGATGGTGGATTCGAACTCAGAACCTTTTTGCTGAGAGTCAACAGTGCTAACCATCGTGCCACCAAAAATATTGTTAAAGATTTGCTGAAGAACTTTGTTTAGTCTGTATTTTCTGTCAATTTAGTTACATGTTTCTTTCCTGTTCATTCACTTGGTAAAGCACACACACAGTTCAGGGTAACAGCTGAAGCTAAACATCATTGAAAGTCTTTTTCTGCAGCCTTTAAAAAAAAAGTGAGAATGAATTTTTTTTCCCTCTTTCAGTGAACAGACTACAGCAGATTGTTTCTGCAATTGTTTTCATTCTCTTGATGCAATATTGGTTTATTCCTCTCATTCAGCATTCAGTTTCATTACTTTTGCTCCAGGTCTAAATGCAACAGCTTGTAGCTCATTATTGGCAGTGTGGAACAAGACGCTCAAAATTTAATGAAAAGAGAAAAAAGAAAAACATAAAAATTCATGGGGATAAAATGCATACAGGCAAACATGACTACGACAGACGGTATCCAAAGAGTTGGATGTTTCTATTCTGAGGCTAAAATATTGCATGAAGAAGAAAAAGCCACAGCAGCAGCCTTAAACCTAACAGCATACTTGTATGCACATACTGTAAACACAACAGATGATGTCCTGATTCACAACAGGTTTATCCCGAGATGGACTTTGTGTTGTGTATGTCAGATGCTTGGATAGTGTCGGAAAATCCAAGGTTTTCCATACTGGGAGTGTTTTGTGCTGACCTTTTGCTACAATTATCTGACATGCTCACCCACTTCAGGCAGTTATTTCAAACAGCAGTAATCCTCTTTTAAAAGCTGCTTCATTGGGGACAAACAATGTGTGAACCAGCAGCTCTAAAACATTTTTCCTTATCAGAAGCGTACCGCATCCAACTACATTAACCTTAAAAGGACTTTTGAGTGTAAATCATTAACAATTTAAGTTAGTCTGTGCGCCTATAGAGCAATAGCACCAACCAACCAACCGACCGACTACACAACAGAGAAACAGCCTTAAAATTAAAACTACAAGTGTCATTTTGACCACATCTTGTAAGACCGAGATACCCTGGCACCATTTTTGGCAAAACTATTGGACAATTTTACTAATAAATATAAATAACGGTGGTAGCGGTCCTTGTCCATCAGTAACCTGCCAATAACCATCCTGGCCAATCCCATCACCTTCTGTCTGTACAGAACAAACACACCTCTCTGGATCTTTTCTGGTTTCTTTGGAACTACGACGGCTGAGCTTCTGTCTCACAGGGGCTGCTGTGACTCTGCTCCGATTCCTCTTCTGCCACCTCTTCCCGAACCTTTTCTTCTTCCTTCTCCTGCTGCTGTAGATAATCTTGCTCCTCTGATTGGGTCTTGCTCTCTACTTTAGCGATTCCGTCGCCTTCTCCCATCTCTTTCTCATCTGAGGAGAAAACATGCAAGTAAGACACACAAATAACCACGAAGCAAAACGGTAACACAAGGGAAGCGTGAGAGAGAAAGGGCGAGCTTCGGGCCAGCGTGAAGAGTTTGCAGAGCAACAAATGATTGGTTTCTTGGATCAAGTGGTAAAGAAAATTAGCAGCATTCCTGTTATGTTAACATTCCTGTTGGCTTACAGGAGTTGATAAGACCAACAGATTTAGAAAGAGCAGGCAATATAAGGAGGTTTACTACCACACCCAGAAATCTCCCTTCTTCCATCAATCAAAACCCCAAGAGGAGAACTAATACCAGAGGGTATGGCGTTGATATACACACCTCAAGAACATAAGGTTATTACATTTTAAGAATCAATATAGTTAATGACGATTAATATAGTGACAGGCACGACTGACAGGAAAAAAAAAATCAAATTATACTGACCGTCTAAATTGAGTACAGACATGTATTGTAGAGCTAAACTGTGGCAAAAGGAAGACTTTATCTGTGTTTCGACAGGATTTATATTTCAGGGGGAGATGGGCAATAATTACGTTACACACATCACCTTCTGACATAAACGGAAATGCAGATATTTGAGTCACAGTTCAGGCTGCCTGTACAAATGAGGCTTAATTTAAAGGATGAACAGAAGGCACAGCAAATAGGAGATACGCTGCACAGTGAATAAAATTGGGTAAAATGTGCTAACGGGGCAAAAGAAAACAGCACTTCTAAGTTAAATCGAATTGAACTCCCCCTAAAATGAATAAATAAATAAACAAATAAATAAATATAAATAAATTTAAAAAATATATATATATCTCATCCAAATGGGGATTAAATCAGCAGTCAAAAAATAGATACTTTGTGCACAAAATATTTAACACTTTTTGAGAAACTGAAGTGTATGAGGTGAAAACTCTAAACAAAACAAATAATAATTAAAAACAAGTTAAGAAAATGTTCATGTTCCTTTTTAAATGAATTGCCACATTTTTACATGGCCTAGAAAACAAATATTACTCAAATGGGAAGATGGTCTAAATATTTTGCACACTCAGTGAATACCAAACCTGGGTCAAATAAGTCCAATCAAAGTCGAGTTTTAAATCCAAAAACTACGATTCACATTTGCCTAAATTTAATGTAACCAATTTTCAGTTTGAGAAGTACAGGATGAGCTGTCAGCAGAAGCATACAACATTTGCTTTATTTATTTATTTTAATAGGATTAAAATTTATTTATGAACACTATTAGACCCAGGTCTGGTGACATCCATCACCAACCAACACCCATCATAGCTTTAGTCTGATTATTGGGAGCAGTCTGGGATTTTCATTTGGCTGCATTCTACAGTGTTACAGATTCTACAGCAAAGAAAAATGGACCTATTTGGTCATAATCAAATCCATTAAATCAGTTCAAATTATGCCAGATTACACAGAGCAGGGCGAGAAGGGGCTGGGGAACCTGGACTTCGCAGAGGTCGAGTTTGAGGTGTCTCTGGTCTCTGCTGGATCGGGAAACTGTGGATCAAATTCCACGGAGCTGGAGCTTTCGCTAGAGGCAAGATCACACTGTTAAACCCACCGGTCAGTGGAAATGTGCTGTGGGACTTGCATGAATGCAGATTTTGACAAACTGTTGACTGAAATACATGCTGTACTGCTGCTGCTTCTACTCGGTGCAGAGCAGTTCGTTGCCTGATTACCGCCACATGCACAGAAGTTAAAAAAATTAAAATAAATAATGCTCACACTCTGACTGGTATGTCACATTGCAACAGTGTGAAGCTGATACCAAGCCAAGGAATGTTGTTGTCACTGTTTTGTGCAATTAGTTTGGCTAATATTTGAACTGTGAAGCTCCACGACAAACAGCAAGAACGTGGCTACAGGATACTTAGCTTATCTAGCTCATTTGAGCTGCATTGCTTGATTTCAAAATTACAGTTTCTCCCCTAACAAAGAGGATAGTAACTTTTAAAGTTTGGTGGTGTCTTGCCTCATCTAGCTTGTTGCTCAGGAAAAACTTCAAAAAAAGGACAGAAGCTTGGCATCATTAACGTTGAGAAAAATCAAACAACGCTGCATTATGGTGAAGCATTTAACAGAGGTGGTTAGGACATGAAAGAAATAGCAAAGATGCACAGGAGAGTGTAAGTGTAAGACTGCATATGACATATGCCAAAAATAGTGGCATCATGTTTGACTGTACTATTAGGAATGTGTCGTTCTCCCTGCAATTTGACTACCGCAGTCGAGTGAAATCCCCCACAAGCAGAGAGCATTTGGATTTTGTTGGGCATCTCCTCATGCACTTGCTGCCAAAATGGACACGTGAACATGAGCTGTATGTTGATATCCAGTTAAATGGATTATTTTAAACGTCATATTGAAATATCGTGTTTATGTTCATGTACATGAAGACATCACCACTTGACGCCACCTTCGTTATACTGTAAATGGTGTGTTCAGTGTTTGTTTCTGGAGCAATTTGCCCTTTACATGGTAGGGGCGCTAGCCCTACGCAACCCCCCCTCAGCCAGGGTTTTGGACCGACCTCGGCAGCTTGAACTTTGTTCAATACTCTACAAAAGAACTCCTTGAAATTTGAAGTCAGAATCACAACTTTGAATTCGCTGTCAATTGTCAAACAACATGCAACAAAACAAATCCAAACAACGATCTAAACGTCTGTCAAAATCATTTCATCACTGCTGACTACAGTTCAAAACATACTTTGAACATACTTTGGCATAAATGGAACCTCATAATTGCATACCCAGCTTCTTAGATTTTTTTACATTTTTTTTTGTCAAATTCAGACTTCAAAAATCAAACAATGACCTCTGAACAGACAGTTTTAGGATTGGTCTTAACAATATTTAGTGCTTGCTTGGTTACAGCTCAACACGTGTTCACATTCAGACCATTTGTGTGATGAGCTTCCCAATACCTCCAGAAGGTGGCGCGCTCTCCTCTGTGTCTGTCCCAGAACGTTCAGGTGAGCGTGATTCTGCTCGCAGCCTCTTCTCAAAGCTGAACTCTGGAAGTCGGGGAGCCTGAGGGCGAATCTTCCTGGCTGGATTCATAAAGTAGCAATACGCACAACGAAATGCTAAAGGAAGGGGACGGAGAGAGGACGGAGGACAGAGAGAGAGTGAAACACTAATAAAAAGAATTAGCGGTGAGATAGCTTACGTTTTTTATTACACAGGTTCCAACAGTGCATTCACACGTTTTTAATCACGTTTTTGGACTGTCCCACTACAAGCTGCAGATGGTTTCAGAACCCTGAATGGAAACACTTTATCCAGGAATCTGAACTTTCCACGAGCCGTTGGGAAGTCAAGGTACAGTTTTGTTGTTTTGTTTTTTAATCTCAAAACTCCCCCATATAATCACTTCCTTCTTAATTGAAAAAGCCCTTCAAAAAAAAAAACATAAATCCAATTATGCGTTTTTGAACTTACCTAGATATTCAAACTCTTCTTTCAGAGCCATGCCATTATGAGAAAAACACTGCTGGCAGATCAGTGCATATCTACAGGAAACAAGAAAGTACAGAGAAATATAGAGGGAACGAAACTGATGATCAGTGAATTCCAGTAAAAATTACACCTTAAATGTGCCTTATACTTTTCACTGATTTTCATGATTTCACATCGTTTTTTTATCCCACCAGATGACATTTAATAATTAAGAGACAAATATGGTAAACGCATATAGCTGCAGCTGAACACCAAACAACAGTGAATGCATGATAAACTATTACTAGCAGGATAATCTCCCACATAAATCAATCTGCAGATGCAGCTAACCTGCCATGTGGCTCCTGCTTGTTGCGGTTTCTGTTGTAACCATTATTTACTTGGCCAGTGAGATGCAACATCTCCATGAATTCATCTACAAGCCTGGTAAGTTACCACTGTCATTTCTTTCCACTCCTAAATATAAATCCAGACTGAGCACAAAAGTTGACAGTACAGTGGCAGCATTTCAGCAGCGTGATCATTTCGATACCGAACTGTAAGATCCTGTACAAGCTGCTAACAATGTGATGATTGAATTCTGACAGAAATAAGAAAGAAAAACAAGAATCACATTTGCTGGGCTTCACTGTAATCACTGAAGCGTGAAATTATGTGAAACAAATTGATCTTGGTTAAATCCTCATATTTACATTCCAAGCAACATGCTGACATTGTGCTGCTGATCCCCATGCTAGATTTTCTGGCTAATAATGTTCCATTTCCAGCTTTTGCAATTTCACACATTTGGGGTTTTTTTCTAAATTAATTCCTATTTTTAATCAAACTAGCAAGTTTTGTTGGTTAGGTTTAATTTCTAAAGTTAAGGATACTTATGTTTTACACATTTACCTGTAAAAGCAGAGCTTAGCTTTTCAGCCTAGCACCTGACAGTGTGGGGTGGGATACAAGTGTAATTTTTTTGTTATGGGGTTAATTTTCATGCAGATCATTCAGGTACAAGCTGCAGAGCTTGAACAATAAAGTAATGTTACCTTTTCCACCAGTCAGTGCATTCATTTTAATACTAAGGGAAGAACAGTTCTGCAGCACAGCACTGCTTGCAGAGGTCGCTACATCAGTTTGGTATAAGCTAATTCTGCAAAGGTCTGTAAATCCAAAAAGGATCTTCACCTGTTTTGTGGTCCATCTCCTACCAAGTACTCAATGACTCTGTCCACAGCTCCCCTGTCTTTAGGCAAGATGGGTCTAGCTAATGGAGGCCCTGGAGGGTGCATACCTGCAAATAAGTCCACAAATGGAGATTAATACAGACAAATTATAATTTCAAATTATATGCATAATATTGATGGTTTAATATAAATTCTGGCTTTAAAAAAAAAACAAAATATTTGGGCCAGCCCCATACACTTACACACTGCCTAAATTACTACCTTAAAAAGTTTCTGCAATTTAAACTCAAAGGTAAATTGAGGCTAATGCAGATGTTTCTTTTGTCATGTAAAAATACATGAATTCAAGCCAAGATGCAATGAAAACCATTAAAACTCACCTGGCATTGGGGAGGAGGGGGTCCTAGGTATTGCCCCCTGGAGGACGGAGGCAGACAGAGCAGATCTCTCCGGCGGTCCTCCTGGAGCTGAGAGAAGAACATGTTCTGTTGGAAATGCAACACAAGAGCTAGACACAAACTAGCATCTAAAACAACTAAGTCAATGGCAACTGGAGCACGGAGCCCATGGCCTCTACCTTCATATAGCTTTTGATGCTGAAAATTCCTTTTAGATGCATCACAACTGACAGACTATAGTAAGCTATGTGGGCATAGCATGAGATCTCTAGGATACATTATTATACTTACCCACAGGTGTGCCTGCTGGTCCCAGTAGGGGCCGTGCTCCAGCTGGAGGAGTCATGACCATTGCAGGCGGGGTGCCCATCGGCATGGGTCTCATTGCCACCCCCCTCTGCCGAATCTCTGCAGAGGGTAAAGAAATTCATTACAGCATTTGTTCTTTTCCAGAGGCATAAATATGATTTGTGTATCCTATCAGAGAAATCACTTTTTGGAGCACTACGCTTTCACAGCTCGGATCAGAACCTTTCCAAATAAAATTAAGAAACATTCCGTACAGATAGATGCGGTACCTTGTCCTGGCCTGGGAGTTATCTGAGAACGCACTGGAGTGGCCTCCAGTTCCTGCAGCAAAACAAACGGGAACAATGTGAAACAAACAAACAAACAATACAAGAATCAAGAGATAAAATGAAAATCAAGCGAAAAACTCTCACAGCTTTCTTCTTAGCTTCAGGATCAAAGCGTTCCAGGATGAGCTTGGCATTTTTGTATGTTTCTGTCTCCATCACCTCCTCAAGCTGGAAAGACAAAACAGGGAAACCTAAGTTATAACATCCACACTCAATTGGCTAAGAGATGGAGCTCAAGGAATTAAAAAAAAGCCCAGAACGATTTTCTTCTTGTGCTATAAAAATATAGATGGTGCCATATAGAATATAAAAGAATTGACCCACGCAGCTGTTTTCTAAGCTTCTTGCAGGCTCCATAAAGTAATAGAATATAAAACCATCGAGGGCCCAGAGAATGAGTGGAAATTCAGATCTGACAAGCCATCGCAATCATGACAAGAAATACAACACAACTAAGGGGGGAAACTTACAATTTTTCAGCCACACTGCCACAACTCGGAGTGACAACAATGATACAAAAATATTACAGAGAAGGATTCAATACTTACAATCTTTTTTTTGGCAGCCTTTAAATCTTCAAGTTTTTCACCTAAATAAAAAAATAAATAAAAAAAGGAGCATCAATAACTTCAGTCAGCTGAACATCTTCACTGAGCTCCTTCTTCATCAGCCTCTGAAAACACCGCACACTCTGAACTGTTGTATACTCAATATGTGATTAGGCTAATATCTTAAAATATCATAGCTCAGAGACATTAAAATAGCTCAAGAAATAAAAAGACCAGAATAGAGATCAAATAATGTCATTTTGTACTTTCAGCTCAGCAGCATGTGATCTCAATAATAAGAGTGTGGTAGGAATTGTAAGTACGGACAATCCAAACTGAAGTCAACACTCATCGAGCTATTTTTCAGTCCACTGCTCAACTCTGACTGACACGAGTGTAAAAGGAGATACAAGATCATGCAGGACAGGCAGAGCAGTAGGTAGGCTTTAAGGTAACTGCAGATTTTTACCATACTCCTTACCTTACTCCAGTGTGCCTATTTTTTTCTCTTTACTGTAATAGTCTGTTTTGAAGCAACAGTTTCCTGATCTAAGGCAAATTTTACCTTATGGGAGACAACGTCTACCTTAACAAAAGCCTGAAAATAATATGTGCCGTTTCAGCTTAACGAACAGACAGACAAAGATTGCTTACTGTTTCTCTCAGTGCGTTTGGAGAAGAGGAAAATCAATAACTTTCTGATGAACCACACGCTGGTGAAGAGCCAGAGAGAAATGCCGAGAGAGAAGAAAATTGTTTTCATGATCAACTTCAGATTCAAAAAATGCAAACAGTTTTCTCTGCTCAAAGCTTATCACATTTGTGGAAAATAATAAAACCTACTAAGAAAATTATATTTTAGTTTGACACATCAAAAAGTATCTGTACCAGATAAAAATAGCACATCTATACTTTGGACAAAGTTGTGGATGATTGTGAAAAGCAACACTGGCACTCACAGCACAGGGTATATGAAGAAAGGTAGGCCCATGGCCACTCTATGCAACCAATGCTCAGGGAGGTAGAGCCAGTAGACGATCAGAGAGGTCAACAGGTAAAGGACAGATGAGTAAAGAAGCAACCGGCCAATCCATAGCTGCAGACAGACACACACACAAACATATAACAGGACAGTTCAAGAATACAAGTACAGATCTTTTATGTTTTGCTGACATTACCTTTTGCAGGCGCTGGTTTTTGGCTCTAAACTCTTCCAGCTCTTTAATCTCCTACAAGAGACAGACGGGGGTCAAAGGCTATGTATACACTGAAAATAAGGCATGTACTTGGGTTTAAAGTGCTCTCCAGCACCATATTAGTTACTGTTTCTAGATGGTACAACAAATTACATTTTTAATCAACTTAAAATGGGCTCAAAACATTTTGCAACTCGATAAAATCAGGTAAAAAGGATATATATATATATATATATATATATAAAAAATCAGTACCTTGTCCAGGTTCTCCAGCTGCTCAACTGTTGTTGGCTTTGTCTGGATTGAGGTTAAAGATCAGAAAAATCACAATAAGCTTTATCTAGAAACAGCTTCAGATCTGACCGAACTGGCTATATCTGGCTATATATCTTGCAAATGTAAAAAAAAAAAGAAAAAGAAAATGTAATGTTTGATTTCATATTTCTGAGTGAGAACAATGACCATTCACTTCACTATTGCTCAGTCTCTCATGGTGCCAACCTGCCTTTTTCTTCCCCTTTGACTTGCCAAGCATGTCTAAAAATAGCATATCATCTAGCTTGCATGCCAAGCTCAGTCAGTTCATAGTTATTATACCCAAACTGTCTCACAGCTGTTACACAATGGAAAAGTTCACTGTAAATCAGTATTCAGAATCAACATTTTACTTAATTATTCAAGGGTTGTGGAGAAAAAAATAATACATATTTAGAAATAAGTCACTTAAGTTATTTTGGATGTATTTATGAAAAGCACAGCAGAGGCTGACAAGCTGCTTGAAACTGTGTGCGTGTAAGACTAGTGAGGGGGAAAAGGGGTTTTTAATCTGATTTTCAAGCAAAGTTGACAAGCTTTTTTTTTTATTTGACTGGCAATTCTACAAATGAGGCTATAACATCTCAGTGATGATTGAAATAAACATTATTGGGCACGCTCAAAAGCTTCAAAATAACCACTCAGATTTTATCAGAAATGGCTGCCAAGTCATGAGACTTTCTTCTAGGAGGATTTTGATGGAGTGCATCAGAAATTAATTAATTTAAAAAAGTTTTAGGGTCACACACCAAATTAAAAACACTGAAAAGGTACTTTTTCAGAAACCTGATTACCCATGTAGACAAACCCAAATTATTTCAGTTCATTGTTGAAACTGCATGATTTAGACCCCACATTACAGAGTACATAACACCCTTAAAACATGAAAAACAGCCTTTTAAATGCCAGTCCCTCTAAGTTGTATTGTTACCAAGAAAATTTCTAGTTGTGTTTTTATCCAGCATCCTGCTTTTATTTTGAAATATTAATTTTCTCTTTTTCGCTTTCTTGTATTCAAACATGGTGTATTTTCTGTCACTCACTTACCTTCCATCGAGATATCAGGGCCCCCATTTTTTAAATTACACAAGTCTCACTTTGATCTCTTTGGCTTGCTATGAAACAGATAAAACAGAACAACACATAAACAAAGCACACTTTACTGCAACAGTTAAAAAAAAAATTATGTTGAATGCCACATTTGAGCCTTTATACATTGCCATAACAGGATTTAGTTAGCCTACAGATTCACACACAAGCCATTTATACATGCGACAAACATGGGGCTGCACAGCACACAAAACGTATCTCATTGCACTGGCTGAATACCATATCACTTACAGTATCTCTCTGGTTAAAAAGAAATGTACAGCAGGGGGTTACAATTCCTTCCTCTTCACTTTTAACTGGCTATGCCCTATTCATAAATGGGTCCAAGTTGATTTCTCTGCTGTCATTCCAGCTACAAATATTCATGAAAATGGGGAAGTAGTTAGAAAATAGTTCATTGCTTTAAAAATGCCAAAGCATATATGATGACACACTGTTCCTAAGTAGAAGATAGCACTATCTTCTACTTAGGAACAGTGTGTCGTTTTCAAGTAACATGTATGAAGCTATATTGTCCTGTATTATTTTTGAATGATTAAATACTGAAAGTTCCTGGGTGGGCACAAGACATGATGTTGTGCTAATGATGTTGGAGAGCTAAGTGACTTTACTTTGATCCCCCGACTAACTTATTAGCAACAACCGTACATCATTAAGGTATTCCTGCTAACGTCAATTACTTGTAGCCAGTGTTAGCTGCTCGTTTTACACCGCTGCTAGCCAACCACAGTAACGTTGAATAATCATAAGAAAAGAGGCCCTTAGAAGGCTAAGCTTTAGCATGACCACTACTTTTGTTGGAAATAAGACGAGCTCGGATACTGAGAGCATATACTACCTGATGTACTAAGCTAGCTTCTATAATAACAACATACATACTGGTGCCGACATAAGCAGCGAGCACGCTGTGATAAAAATATTTATCTTTATGTGGTATTTTCAAATTAATACGGAGATGCAATAAAAACTTACATTTATACGATGTTTAGGCGTTTCTCTTCGCCGCCCATGCACCCAAGTTAACGCAGAAACAACCGCATTTTGTCTGCTAACGCTACAGAAACTGACATTTTAACTACCAACCAGAAAGAGATACGTCGAGACGTAACAGACATTTGAGACGTAGCCCGGGGGCAAAGGTTGACGTTTTTCCCAGAGTCCTTTGCGGTGTAGTCTTTTTCGTTTACTTTGGGCTAGGATAGATACTTTATTGATCCCACAAGGGAAATTATTGTTGCAAGAAAAATAATACAGTGTACAGTAACTAAATATCAAAGTGAGAGTGCAAACGATGAGTGCAAAACTTTATAATATAGAAACAAAAATAGATTAAAAAAAGAGGTAAAGAGGAGTTATATTAAGACTGACATTGTACACATTATCATCACAGTGTGCCCTCTGTTTATGTCGGCACCAGAGTATGGCCTATATAGACAAATTACTGTACTTTTATACTGTCACATAGTCTTAATAGTTTTCTGAATTGTTTCTGAAGTGTATTTTGTTCTTGAACTGGTTAATACTACCTTTCCTTCTAGACACATTGCATTGATAATGATAATTGTTTGCTATATGAAATAATAATATTTAATACAAAAGCATATCTTTCCCCATGTCCATGTTTTCCATGTATGTCTATGTTTTTCCCATTAATTTGATGCTTATAAAAAAACAAATAAATAATGTGCAACTAATGAGCCATTTTTGCTTTAGAGGTCTGCACTTTTAACAAACTGTTGTGTGTCCCTCAGGGTGTAAACTATGGACAGACGACTTGCAGGATCTACAGAAATAGACTTTATATAAGGATCATCAATACACAGCACTATATAAATAAATGCACCAGATTTATGAGTGGTAATAATAACCCAAGGATTGTATAAAGGGAACCAGAACCAGTGGAATGTATTAAACACATACAAACATTGGTACAATGCTGACATCTTATTTGAAGTCTTCAAAATCAGATTTCTATAAAACTGGCCTTTTTGGCTCATATGGATACTACTCGCTGGAGGAATAGGATGAATGGGCTAAAATAGTGGCTCAGCTGGCTGCTTATGAGAGAATGACATGTATATGGGCCCCTAGGGACCCCTTTACTGTTGTAGCTCAGATGTCAATCTAGCAGTGTAACCAAGAATGTAAGAAAGGATTTTAGTTGCATTTTTTGCCTTGTCTCTATTTTTAAATAACAACAGCAGCTGTAAAAGCATTTTTTTTTCTCTCAGCTTTGCCTAGAATAGACATCTTAACATAAAAATAATATGTACTCTCACATTTTATTGCACAAACCAATATATTAAAATAAAAAAGAGTAATTTTATTCCTGAATAGACTGTCTAAAGGTTTGTAGATGATGTACGTTTTGCAATTTTTGCATCATGCCATACATTTCAAAGCCCACGAAACTGATCAGTTATTCCACTAATCCTATAAGACGCTATAGACAATACACTTCCACAACACCACTAGTCAAGCCTTTTTTCTGCATTGGCTACAGGCTCTTGCCAACATCTGGGCCTTCAACCCGACAAAGCTGCAGGCTCGTTTTAAAATGTAATTCCAACTTTTGCCATTAGATGTCGCCGTTTCATTATTTGATGTGGACTTTGAGTCGAGCCTTACAGGACGGAGAATATTTAGTTAGAGCGGGGATATCGGTCTCAAATTAAACAGTTAAACAAATCGCATGTGCAGACCTCCACACATTTAGCCTACATTAAAGGTCTAAATTACAAGTTATTTTCCTTTTATATAGTATACAGCTAGTATGCAGCTAAAAGTTGCTTAAAAGAAAGAAAGAAAGCTCGGCTTCTTAATCACAAGGTTTCACTGTTATTATATCAGAAAATGTTGTGAAGTTGTGATATCTCGCCAATATTTTTTTCAGCTCCCAGCCGAGCTGTTTCAGATTTGTCTGCAGTGTGCAGAGATTTGGCCTTCAACTTTTATGTTTCCAGCTTCCTCCAGAGTTTTAAGAGTTATGGGCCTAATAAAATTCTGCCTGTCTTTTCTCCCTCACACAATCAGACCTACACACACACACACACACACATACATGTGCAATCACTGTTAGGTTACCTCAAAATGAAAACTAGCACCAAGCACCTGTCCATATTTATATGAGAACATAGGCCAAATGGGATGTTTTATTCCATCATTCAGTGTAAACATGAAAAACAATACAACTAAATTACCTTACCAGCATACAACAGTATACAACATAAAATGTACTTAGTTTTCAATAATGAATCTAAAAGCACAGTTTTCTTTCCAGGACACTGTCAGGGGATTTTTCACCCATGTGACAGTGAGAATGATAGTTTTACAAAAATCATGTGTTTTAAGGTTAATCGTACACACCACGATCAGTAATCGCTGTCATAGCAGTCACACTTTCCTGTCTGGCAGTGTGCGACACAGCTGCAGCGCCACTTAGGTGGACAGGACATGTATCTGTCATCCCAATCAAATAAGAGCCTGCCAAACCTGACCCTGATGCTCCTGTGTAGGAGGAGCAGAGCTGCAGGATATGCATGTATATGTTTATTTGGTTTGATGTTTATTTGATCATAGAAATCAAGTGGAGGCAGAGCTGATGTAAAACTGATCTTATTCGTGTTGTTTATTCCATATTGCTTATGTTTAAATA
This sequence comes from Andinoacara biseriatus, assembly GCA_015108635.1. Classification (NCBI taxonomy): domain Eukaryota; kingdom Metazoa; phylum Chordata; class Actinopteri; order Cichliformes; family Cichlidae; genus Andinoacara; species Andinoacara biseriatus. The sequence goes on from VUQJ01023347.1 coordinate 20,101, forward strand.
TATTCAGGCCATGAATATGCAACCAAAGATGACAGTTCCTTGATGTTTCTCTCCATGCGCCGCTGACCTGGTTTGAGCGACAGACGATCTGAGTGCAAATCCATGTTATTCTACTATTATTGTGCTGCGCTCGTAACTGTTATTGAAACACCTGCTGCTGTTTTTCTTCCTACACTTTGGATCAGTTGGGTTTACAGTGAGCTAGATAAAAACAATTCGCTACTGCCCCAAAGTCTAGAATAGCAAAGTCCAGAAAGATTTCCTATTTTTGTTCTCTGTCTTGACAATCCAGTGTCAGCACATTATTCACTATGTCATCCATGCTTGCTGTATGCTCCATTATCAGTCTTCTGTCTAACTCTCCTTCATGCCTTCCTCCCCTCTCTTTCCTCTTCTTCTTCTTGCCTGCAGCACTCATGCATGCCTTGGTCTTTGGTAATGTGACAGCCATTATCCAGAGGATGTACTCACGCTGGTCCCAGTACCACACCAAAACCAAAGACCTCAAGGACTTCATACGTGTCCATCATCTGCCGCAGAGCCTCAAGCAGCGAATGCTGGAGTACTTTCAAACAACCTGGTCAGTCAACAATGGCATCGACTGCAATGAGGTACGAAAGGAAGACAGCCTGATTCATCTGTGTTAAACTGAAATCAGAAGTGTCTTTGTGTTGAACTTATCCCAACAGCACCATCACACACAGTAGGCACTTGAGTTGGTAGTAACCCTTTCCCTCCTTTGCTTGTTCACTTTTATTTTAGATACACAACAGCACAGCACAGCACAGAGGGATCAATAATTCATTTGAAAGTTTGCATACTCCTCACATGTCGGCCACATTTAGGCTCATTGTAGGGGTGAAAACACAATCAATACTTCATGATTGCCCACAATGAACATAGGTGTGTTGTTGCCCTGGGTGCTGACTCACAGGAAAAGAAAGACCATAATTTATTTATTTATTTATTTGTTTACATGTATGATGATATTTAGAGGATCGGCTGTTGTGCCTTTTGAGATTAAGCTGTAGTAGTCTTCAGTTTCAAAAACACTGTTTCAAGGTTGGCCTGTGGTTTTCAAAACCAGATGTTGTTTTCTTTAAGGGCTTTCATAGTGAAGATGACATTAACTGAAAGGTAACATGCGCAAGCAGAGCTAAGTGTGCAAATATGCGATTAGGACCGCTTAGAGAAAACACACAGTAAAACAGGATGAACAACACCTTTTGCTTGACAGGCTCAGGGAAAAGGAGGCAACCAGTCAGCAGTATAATAGTAACTCGTCCCTCTAGGCTGTGAGTGCCTGCAAGACAGCTGTCAGAAAACAGACCAGGGAGTTGAGGGAGTGATGATGATGAAACTCAGACAGATGAATTATAGATGGGCCTGTTGATTAAAGTCAGCCTAGCTCTGATGACTCATTGATCAGCTGTGACGGTGAGCTGCAGATTTTTGTCCTGATGAGGGGATGGACAGATAGATGGCATGCAAGGTTTTATTCTTATTTTCAAACTCTGACAGAGTTTCTTCAGATTCGGACTGTATGTTGTCTGTGTAGCAACCACAGTTGTTGTGCTGGTTAGTAATTACTATTCCATAAGTACTTTGATTTGAGTGCCCAGTATCGTTTTACTTTAGGCATATGTTTTTTTTTCTTAGGATCACAGCTGTCACGCTGCTCACTTTCTTCCCCTGCTTTCTAGTTTTCATTCTCTGCCTTTCTCCCTTCCATCTCCACAGCTGCTGAAGGACTTCCCAGATGAGCTGCGATCCGACATCACCATGCACCTTAACAAGGAGATCCTGGAGCTGTCTCTGTTTGCCTCTGCCAGTCGTGGCTGCCTGCGCTCCCTGTCACTGCACATCAAGACCTCCTTCTGTGCTCCGGGAGAGTACCTCCTTCGACAGGGTGACGCTCTCCAGGCCATCTTCTTTGTCTGCTCAGGGTCCATGGAAGTGCTGAAAGATGGCATGGTGCTGGCCATTCTGGGTACGATATAAGGGAGGAAGAAAAGGGCTGGGGGACAGGAAGATGGAGTGAGAATATTTTGTTACTGGCATTATTTATTTTAACAAAGAAACTCCCAGCAGCAAGCTTAATAACAAAGCCCTGTGTGGCACATTGTGTTAAAGCTAGTCCAGAAAATAGGCTAATTGATTTGAAATAGGAGGATTACATTGTCCTAGAGGCTATTGCTCATTTTCAGTGAATTATTATTAAGCTCTCATTAAGAGCCACCTCTAGTTACACTCCCCCGGCCTCAGCAGAGATTTCTTACACATTTTGGGCCATATTGACATAACAGCATCACACAGTTGCTGCAGATTTATTGGCTGCACATCCGTGATGTGAATCTCCTGTTCCACCACATCTGAACGGCGCTCTATTGGATTGAGATCTGCTGACTGTGGAGGCCATTTACAATGAACTCACTGTGATGCTCAAGAAACCAGTCTGAGATGATTTTACCTTTGCAACATGGGGTGAGCAGAGCTGACTGGCAGATGATGAAAGAGACATTCAACCTTTGCCAATTGTTTTATATCAAATACCAGTGATCCATTGGATCCATAATTGTTCAATTCCATACAGGTTAAACTATTGCAGGCCAGTAATGTCCAGCTGAGCATTCATCAAATCTTTTCCACAGCATTGTAATTCAGTCTTCTGTCAGGTTTAATCTGTGCTGTCCAGTTGAATCTAGCAGATTTAATCAGTCCAATTCACAGAGTTTGGTCATTTTAGTTCCTTCTACTTTTGATCAGTTCAGCCCAGTTCCTCATTGCTTGGTGAAATTGGTCGCTATGTGACACCCCAGGCCGAATTTATTTGCATTTTCATTTTCAGTTTTAAATTAGTGTTTGATTTGCTAAAGCAGCAGCTAATTGCAGCATCTGAAGCCAGAACTGCCTTCTGTGCGGAAAAAAAAATCATAAAAGGTCTATTTCAGTAGGTGGATCCCCCCGATTCAGCAATTCCAAAAGAAGCACTGTGCTAAAATAGAAACTGGCTCCTCATTAGTGAGTGAATGAGATTCCACAACATTCGCAAAAGCTGCAAGTCAGCTCGATCCAGGAAAAATATTGGTATGACTTTGTTCATAAAATTATAATAACAATAATTTTTGTAATCAAAAGGATTGCTCTGTTTATACAGCAGAAGTCATTAGGTGAAATTCAAATGAAAGAAAGAGTAGATGAAACTGGTTAAAAAAGAAGCATAAAGGACAATAAAGCTTGGTTCGACTTCGACTTCGACATGCAGGGCAAAGTTTCTTTGTCCTTATTATCTCATGAACACTTGCCTGAGTAAGAGCATGTCACATGTTGGATGTATCCCATAATCATTTTAATAGGCAACTCTCTATCAAAAAAAGTCTGTACAATCAATCAAAAACATGTCAAACTACAAGTGATTTAGTTATGATGAGGGCATTTCTATGGGTAGTCTTAATTAGACAGACTTAATTTAGAGTTTTTTGGACACTAATGGCACATATTGTTTTACTTGATAATAAATTATATTTATTTTGTTTATTAAAAAATGGCTGTTCTTGTGATACTACCACCTTATAAGGCCCAGACTAAGTGAACCATAATAATATTGTAATTCATGTATAACAGCTTTCTTACTATTAAAAAGCAGTTGGGTAGATTTTTGAGGGAAAATATTTAGTTGTTTAGTTTCACTGGTAGTTGTAAAACACAGCTATGCAGTATAAAGCATAAATAAGTGCTTTACAATGACTAATAAAGAAACAGTAAGAGACTGATATGCATGTTAATAAACAGCTGATGAATATGTGTACCTAAATATAAAGTGTTAGAGAAGATGGATAACATTAGCATAAGGACTAGCGACAGATTACATGGCAAACCTACTCTCCGTCCACCCACATTTCCTGTCTGTATCTTCATTACCACTATTAATACCAGTGCCCAAAACACAGAGTAATAGGAAAGAATGATATGAAAATGAAAGAAAATTTACTCCTTGCACCTCTTCAACACATAAAACTGTTATAGCAATATGGGTAATCATTCAACTTCACCATTCATTATTTTTTCCCAAAGTAGTCCTTTAAATAATATAAGCTTTTTGCATGCTTTTGCATGATGGAGATTTCGTCATAAACTGTGCTCAATGGCTCACTAGAAATTCCGTCCTCATCTCTGTGTGCAGAAGTAATGTAGATGTAGATGAGCTGTAGAGTCACTCGAGCTGTATCTGCAACCACGCACATCTGCTGTGCAACACAACCTCTTGTCCTAGGTGACCCCGCTGGCTTTTTGCTTTCTGACCTCGGTGACAGATGAAGACACTCTATCTGTCACAAGTGTGTGTCAGACAGAGAATAGAACTGACTCAGACAGTTCAAGGAACTCCGTCTGTCACGCGTTCCCTCTATTTGTCTTTGTGTTTGGATCTACTTGTTTGCAGATGCAACACCTGCATGCCTGTTCTCCTGTTTAAAAAAAAAAAGGTTTGTGTGTTTGCCTGTTTGTGTGTTTCGAGTAGGCGGAATTGTTTTCTGCTGTTTTCAGCTGAATGGCATGTGTTTGTGTCTGCGTGGGTGCATATGTGTGTGTAGGCTTGACAGGCGGAGAGCATTGTCTCTGTGCTTGTGTGCAGAAGGTCAGGCTGACTTTGAGTGTCTGGAGGAAAAAAAAAATTCTCTCTCTCCCAGCATGTGTCTCTCTCTCTGTCCCCCACTTCCCTGTCACACCACAAATCTGTAGCCACAGCTCAATACCACAAAACAGACAGCAGGTACAAACCAGAAAGAGTGAGAGGATGAGGAGAAACTTCAGCAAGATGGAGAGAATGTGAGCTGAAAGAGGGAGGGCAAAAAGGAAGCACTAAGAGTGTAAAACAAGAGTCAAACAAGAGGAAGTAAATTAAAAAGAATGGAACAGAACAAATGGGCCATGGGGTGGATGAGAAAAGTGATGAGAGTGAAAATCATTCATGCTGAAGTTCAGAGTGAAGATAGGAAAGGGAAGGGAGAAAGGAAAGAATGTAAGGGAAAAGGGTTTAAATTTTTAAATAATACCGTAAGAGGAAGAGGGGATAGGGAAACCTGAAAGAAGCACAGATAAGAGAAGTAAAGAAGAGAGCAAGAAAGAAAACCAAGAAAGAAAGAAAGAAAATGAAGGGAAAGAAACAACAACCAGAATGAAAAGAAAAGAAAAAAAAGAAAAGAAAAGAAAAGAAAAGAAAAGAAAAGAAAAAAGAAAGAAAGAAAGAAAGAAAGAAAGAAAGAAAGAAAGAAAGAGGAAAGCAATAATAAACGGAGTGAGAAGGAGTTGGCTGAGAAAGTGACAGAGAGGGAGAACAAGAACAGTCATGACTGCCACTCCATCAGCTGTGGTGTAATTTAGCCGCGTTCACGCCACAAAATGACCGTAATGAATAATTTATCTCTGCTTAAGGGATATTAACTCTAAAGGGGCACTTATCTTCATCCTGTATGGAGAGGAACAGCTGTCACAGCCACTTCACCCAAACTGTAAAACTGACTAAAGGCAGTGGGAGTGATTTATAAATAATAATTATAGACGTAAACAACGCAACAATATTCTGTTTATTCTCTCTCTTATTAAACCCGCTCCTGTTTTGAATCACTCGGCCATTAGTGTTTAGCTTTTAGACAGTATTAGCTCGAGCTTTACGTCTTCCCCTAATAAAGTGCTCACTTTGTGGTCTTGGCTCTTTGTGCTCTTAACATCTGATGAGTTTGTGGCAGTCATTAATTAGCTAAATGCATTCATGTGATAGACAAATAAAAAAAGTTCAAGCTGCATCAGACGATCAAGAAAAGAATTTCTTGATCGTCTGATGATGGCGGAGTTTCATGGCAGTTCATGTTAGCTTCAGCTGTGGCTCACTAGCCCTAAGTTAAATGAAATAGACTCAAGCCTTCAATGTGTACTTGTATTCATAGTGGTCAGTGGATAAATAAATTAATATTGGTTATGTACATTCATTTATTGAAACTTTTGACAACTGTAGTGTGTACCAGTTGTTCAGTGAGTACCACTGTGGTTGAGAGATCATTTGCCATCTGCAGTAATTCATATTGGTGGTATATGGCTTCGTCGTGGCATAGCAGTATCAAGACTCCAGGTACAGAACAGAACAGGTGAAAATGACAACACACGTTACGCTGATTAAGTCAGACGTCACATGAGAAGGAGAAGTTGGCGTGGAGGTGGGTTCCAAAGCAGCTCGCAGAGGCAGCAGCAATTGTAGGTAGCCTGAGATTGCTTACATAATGCACCTTAATTCAAAGTTACTAATGGGTTTTGCGCAAGTCACCTGTGGGGGCTTACAATGAGATCAGCTTTTTTCAGCTTAACCAGGCCGAGCAGGACTTCCTTCCCTGCCTGAGCCAACACAGTGCTCAGCATTTAGTAGATTATTGGAAGACAGACGATGTTTAATAGTGACTAACTTGCTAATTGGAATTCAGAATAACTAATAGAGTTTGAGCTGAGTCCAGAATAAATAAATAATCCTCCTAATGTCTCAGCATTACTCTGCTCCAGCTCCTCTCCACCCTCCAAACTTATAAACTTTTCAATAAATGGAGGATATGAAATCTGATGTGTCTGCATTAAAGATGACACCATCTACACCTTTAACACCTTTTACCATTATTTACATTATGCTGTCACTTAGGCTTTTTTCTGACCATCTCTCTCTCTCTCTCTCTCTCTCTCTCTCTCTCTCTCTCTCCTCCCTCTCTCTTTCTCTCTCTTTCTTTC
>VUQJ01023349.1:0-14770 GCA_015108635.1 Andinoacara biseriatus
GATGGATGGATGGATGGATGGATGGATGGATGGATGGTTGGTTGGATGGATGGATGGTGGATGGATGGATGGACATACAGACAGTTGGACGGTTGGATGGATGGATGGATGGATGAATGGATGGATGGACAGATGGATGGATGGATGAATGGATAAATGGATGGATGGATGGATTGTTGGTTGGATGGATGGACTGTTGGATGGATGGATGGATGAATGGATGGTTGAACAGATGGATTGTTGGTTGGATGGATGGATACTGTTTGGTTGTTTTAACTCTACATATCCATTTTCAAACATGTATTTGAAGAATTTAACAAACATAATATTTACAGATATGTGCACTAGCAAATATGGTACAAACGATTTTGTTACATCTGCAGAGGTCAGTATCACCATTCTAACCTTAGACAGCAACAGAAACAAAATTATTTGCATACAGTACTCTGCATTGCTGTTTGTCTCTCAATAACAGTATTTTAGGAGTGAAAACAGATTTCACGCGTGTTTTTCAAATTTTAATAGTAAATGGCCCCCTTCTACATTCTGAATATAGATAGATCACACTTTTAAATTGCATGCTAGCACTATATTGATTGCAAGAAACAGCACAGCTGCTGTGTCAAAAATAAATAAATAAATCTCACCCCAACGACACACATCTGAGCACACACTCCATCGCTCCAAACCCAAGATCAAATTTCACTCAATGTCTGCAAAACAGTCCCAGAAGGGCTTAGATGTACAATAGCCTGGGGAAATCTGTTCGAATGGCTCACCTCACTAGTTTTAGTTCTGCCCCAAAGTCTCAGTGTGTTGTTTCCTATCAGCAGCTGAAATGTGCACAACACCTCTCTAACAAAGCAACCTGTTCCACTTAAATCCCTCAGTTTTTTCCCCCCAGTAAAAACCATAAATCATCCTGGGTTCGTTATGACAGTTCCAGCCACGCTCCACTATTTTACTTTGGGAAAACATTACAGTTACATGTCCAGATATCCCAAATCCTAAAATTGCTATTTGGATTTTGTTTTTCCTCTGTGCCTCAGTTGCTGCAATCATGGTTTTAATCATGCTTGCTTGGTTGGAAGAATGAGGGAATGTGCATGCCCAAGTGAATTCTAATTTTGTTATCAAACTCAAAAGGTAAACAAAACACAACCCATGATGTTTTTATGGTTAGTGTAAGTCTTATTATATACATTATATTACAATTTCGATTTCAGCCTATTTTGTGGTTGATAATGAAGTAGGCCCGACTGTTTGGAGGTTGATTGTGTTATATGCACTGATCAACCACAATATTAAAACCGCACCTGCGTACAGTCAAACCTTCTCTGACCTGTTGGTGCATGGATACGTGACCTCAAATGATGCCATGTGGTGGGTGATAGACGGCATTATTAGAAAGTCATCTCCTGTGGATCTGACTTGTTATGGCATTCATTAAATGCTCAGTCGGGCCAGAATCAGGCGAGTTTGATCACTGCCTTGAACTCTGTGGAGCCTGATTGCCATTAATCATAGAACACCAGAATTGGCAGGTCCACCACTGGCACCCTGTGATTTCACAAATGAGAACAGCTTCACCTGAGCACGTGTGACAGACCTGAAAAGGTCTGGAGAAGCTGCAGCAAACGCTCTGCTGCCTGTAACATCGTTCAGTATGACCGGTTTATTGGTGATCAGTGAAGGTCTGGGGAGGCATATCCATGACGCCCATTAGGTATCAGGATGAAACCTTGGACCCAATGTCAGACTGGTGCAGTGGACAATATCAACTCCTGGCCTAATATGGAAAGAGTATGCAGGCAGTTCCTGGAGGATGAAGAGATTGATACACTGACTGACCTCATACAGGACAATCACTATCAGGGTCCTACTATTTCACCCGTTTCCTTATCTATTCACAATCTTAACAGCTTATCCAAACAAGCATCCATCCCAGCTGACACTGGCCATGAGGCGGGCCAAGACCTGGACAAGCTGACAGTCCATCGACGTCTTCAGCAGATTTAGAATCACTATTTAACCCAACACGCAGGACTCATCGGTTTGGGGGGGGGGTTAAGGTTTCAAAACTAGAGAGCCCTGAGGAGCCTCTTTGAACAGAGAAACCAAACTGCAACAGCAACATGAGCTAGCAATAAATCATAATGAGCTTGAATATGGATTCCCCCGATGTGCAACATGTTTCACACATTGTGGGACGCATCATTGGCGCCTGACAGTGTCTCCACATTGAGCCTGGCTCAAACATAAGGCATGCAGAGACAATTTCCACATCCGAGCTTGTTTACAAATTCAGAAAAGGTCAGAGAGTGCACAGCAAACAGTCGGTAAATTGGTTGAAAACACGGACAACCTATTACTGCCTTCGTAGAGGCTTTTCATAAGCTATGCATTGCTTTCATATCGGTCTTCAGTATTTTGTGCAATTTCCAAACAACAGATATATCACAAATTGGGTAGCCGACCATTATTAGCTGTAAATTAAGCCAACGGGATTCAGGATTGATGGCTAATACGTCCCCTTCATGTCTGAGGCTGCAGTCGTTGTTGTACTGCAGTTCAGATGCTGTTACTAAAGATTTCCCATAAAAGGAGCACATTGTTTATTTACTTAACCCCCGGTACCTCTGCAGTTATTCCCCAACTCTCCACAGAGCGGATTACTTTGTTTTAATCCAGCTCAGAGTGCCCCTGCACAGCACGCAGCAGTCCCTCGTCATCATAACAGGCCAGGTATCGACACGGAGGCCCCGTTTGCTTCCACGGGGCAGAAGGATTACGAGCACAAGCTTTGATGTCAGATTTGCAGACAGTAGCGGAGCAAAGCTAAAGCCTCTCACGGTTATTATGATATCCCAGTCAATTTCTTTACCAGACATTAAAAACGACAAAAGCAAGAGAAAAGAAAAAAGGAAGATCTGAATATTTGCTGTGTTACAAACTTGTAATTATCTCTGTTTTGCTGCCGGTGTGTACTCAGTGGATGTCTTGCAAAAAAAAAAAAAACAAGCTCACTGGTGGTTTTGGAAAAGCGCGCGTTAAGAAACATTTAACGAGCTTTCATTCCCTGTTAGCAGATTGGCTGCATTATTTATTCTCAGCTTATTGCCGCGTGTCTGTGGGTTTTTGTGCAGCGCTGCCGCCGACGGTCAGTGTTTTCAGATTATCTGCAAAAGCAGCAGCATCATCTGTTTGTTAATACCGTCAGTGTGTTTCTCTATTGACATACGTGGGCTAAGTGGTGCTGATGCAACGACATTTGCAGGAACAGTAGACTGATAATCCTCACACAATTACCTTTCTGCTTTTGGGAGATGATGGGGAACACACCATGCAGAAAAATCTGCATAGCTCACAGTCTTTACTTGTATGACCCCCGTGGAAAATGGGAGTCCTGCAGGATCAAACTGTGTGTGCTGGCTGGGAGGAAGGCCCAGCTGAAATAAAAGCAGCAAGAGCTCTCTCAAGTGGTTAAAAATGAAACTTCTCTCAGTCCAGCAATCAAGCTAGTCTTTATTTCCCTCAGACTTTCATCATCCCAGAAAGTGACCATTCTCTGCAAAGGTTTTAACTGTCTAAAAACAAACACACACAAAAAATAATTTCTCTGTATTACTTTAAAATTCAGTCTCTGAATGTCTGTGGGATGAAAAAAATGCAGAAGTACAACAACAGACATTTAAATCAGATGATATCAAACGGATGTTAATCAGACTCTGAGTATCTGAACATACCATTATATTAAAAATAAAATACTAGATACAAAATAAAGTACCGAATCGAATATTTCATTTAACTTTGTTTAAATCAGGGCCTCTAGTGGGCGCTGTGCTCACCTCAGATGTCCGGGACTGTCAGCAATTCCCTGGTGGAGATTTGGGATGAGATCCACCCATTTTGAGTTTTTTTGAGAAAATGGACAAGCTTTTGATTTTCAGGCTGTAGTTTGATCATTTTCATTTCCACCAAACGATGTGGCGTCTTTTCATTCCTCACACACACACACGTCAGTCTAGATATCCTGCACGATGCTTTTTGCATTTAGCTCTGATGTGTTTTGCAGGATTTGAACCATATACATCAGCACATGCCTTGAATTTTTCTCCCAGGCCTTCGCTGCAACCTCTTCAGCTCTTGGCCAGTCAAGGATGTTCCACCTCTTCACCCTAAGCACACCTTTGGTCATTTTAACAACAGAACTGCTGAATAATAGAATGTTTCCAGTGAGTTTTGTTGCATTTGTAGCATCTGTGCACACACAAAGCTCCTGTATAACTCTGCATTCATCACATTTCCTCCATGTGCAGTGAATGCACCGTGCACAGTGTCTCAGATCCACTGGCAGCCATAAATGCCTGAGCTAGAGTATGAAGGTGGATTATGAGCTGTTCCTGCTTTTGGGTTCATCAGTCTATCGAACTTTGCTCCAGAACTCTAATTCTGTGTTTTTGTAGGTTTTTAAAAAACTGCAACCTGAACTGTTTTTGAGGTTTCCCAGAGGTGCACATCTTACAGTGAACCCTCTTAGGTTTTGGGCTCGAGGTCTTTTCTTGATCATTAATAAAAAAGGATGCACACCGACATCACGGGGAGCGTTCTTGGTTTGCCTTGCAGCCACAGCAGTCCACACCTGCCATGATTCTTTGCTACATTTGTACATTTTCCTTCATTTTTAATACTTTAGCTGAAGTGTAAAACTGGTTGCTGCTCTTTGAAGAGAAGCATGCAGCAAAATCCTAAATGAATTCTCTGAAATTACTTTAACTGCCGTTAACTAGCGTTAGCATGTCCCCTCCATGCTGGCAGTTACTTTCTAAGCCAGTGAGAACTATGAGAAGCCACAGTGTGACCATGTTGGATGATCTCGTTTTGATCCCTCTCACCTCTTCTCACCTCTTCTCACCTGTTGGCTCCCATTTGTTGCACAACAGCGCCTCTCTTTGAACCTTTGCTTTTGGTCTCCATGCACTTGAGTCTGCACAGAACTCTTGATACTTGGTGGACAAGGATGTGCATGACGGCTGATCAGTTTTTGGCCAATTCTTGAATCCGCTGTTCATAGTTTTTCCAGTTTAAGAGTCAATTAATGTATGTAGGAGTGCAATACTGGACTGCCTTTGTGGTAGTTTGAGAACACTTCAGCCGGGCCGGTCCCTGCTCCCGTCTACCAGCTGTACAGCCAACAGGATGAACCTGGAGCTGTCACTCAAAAGAACAATAAAAGTTCAGCATCAGTATCTGTTTTTTTTCAGCCTACCACATCAATCAGAAGATAAGGTCTGGTGTTAATTAATCTGTACGTTTTTTGAATCAGGATTTTTAATGCAAGGCTTTGATGATGGCTGATGAAGCTTTAATATCCTCTTTGCTGCTCTGCATTTGTTAGACTGACTTTATCAGTTAACCTATCGCTTCATAACACATAATAATCATTGTTATCAGCCCTTAAAAATCCATATCGATGTATCTCGTGGGAGAGCGGATAAACGGTCGTGGCTTCGGGGGAACTCCAGCGTCTGTGAGGAGCAAATCTGGCAGCCAAAAACCGAAGTTTGGATGATGCATTTAAAGCAGCTGCAGCGCCTTTCTGCCCCGACCTTCTATTTCTATACATGAGTGTGCGACTGTCGCCCACGCAGCATCTCAGCGGAGCGTGATTCAACAGCAGAAATACTCAAAGTTCCCTCTCATCACATGCATAATAATTGTATAAATTTTACATATCATATTGGTTTGAAATATTTTTTCTGCCTCCTTTATTATCAATAATGTATCGAAGCCCCAAAAATCCACATTAAGCCCGCAGTGTGTAATTTAACATGCACAGCAGCATATTTTCCATATTCTGGATAAACTATGGTTTCCAATAATATAAACAAAATATGTTTTTCCCACCTCAAAGGCTCGATGTGTGTACGATTAAAATATTACTGTTTATGTTGATGGTTTGTGGCCCCTTCAGTCCATCAGCTCCTCACACGGTTTCATTGGAATAAATTCTTCAATATTTCACAGAGAGATAAAAAGAAAATCTTCATTCTGCACAGTAAAAAATTACCATAACTTCAGCTTGTCTGAATTTTTTTACTACTTGACTACTAAATATTTTGTATCCAATACACTAACGGTGAATTTTGTTAGCAACACTTAGCATAGCATATTTGAACTTATTCTAATTAATATGAACACAAACCAACTAAACTTTCAATAAATGACTAAACTGTGTATCGTTATTTGTACATTTTTCTGCAAAAAGATAAAGATGTATAAATCTGGCTTTGCAGCATGCAACGACTAAAAGATGAATGAATCCATGAGATCTGTAAACCTTTATGAAGCGAGGAACCGCGACATCAGCAGACATCAAACTTGCCTTCCCCGTGCCCCCCTGTGGGGGATTTCTCCAGCCAATCGGTAAAAATCGGGCCGCGTGACCCACAGTGATCATTGCTTCTAACCCATCAGCAGCTGCCCAGATGTTCTTTTAGATTTCAGAAAATTCTGGGTCATAACATCAAGCGGCTTAGCAGAGAAACCCAGACCCTCCTCCCCTTGGGTCTATCCCGGGACCTCCTGCTGATGAGACTTCCCTGGAACATCCTAGTCAGATGTCCGAACCACCTCAACTGGCTCCTTCCGATGTGAAGGAATGACTGCACTCTTCACCCTTTCTCCAATGGAGAGGCCAGCCACCCTTCAGGGAAAGCTCATTTCCACGATCTCCTTTTGGCGGTCACTACCGGGAGCTCGTGGCCACAGGTGAAGGTGGATACATAGATCAACATAGATCTCATGGTCTGTATTTTCAGTCTATACAGATCCAAATGTGTGTAGAACTGCTAATAAATATTCCAGTTTACCTGGTCAAACGCCGTCTCTGCATCTAAAGAGACAACTGTGGTACCGTCTGACATCGACGGACCTTCAGGCAACAGAAGCCCACAACTTGTATTTGATTTTGTGCACATGCTCAGTTTAGTGTTTATGGAAGACCTTAAATCTTTATAGAACACTATAAATGCTATAAATGCCACATTATCTCATCGGAGACTCATAGCTTGATTCGAACCTTCAGCGGTTCCACAGTTCAGCAGTTTCACCAAGTACCCAGAGCCGCAGCTACTCTGACAGGTATTAAAACATGTTGTTAAAACTGCACTTTCAATTCAACTGCACGATCATGAAAGCAGCGGTAACGATACGTCACACACACACACACACACACATTTTTTTCTTTAGAGAAGTAAGAGCGCAGTTACCTGCAGACAGAAGTGCTGAGAGCAGGAGAGTGATGGATGGGATCTTCACACACATTTTCTGGCTCACTGCAGCTACACGAGCTGATCAGTGTTTACATGTTTATCGGTAAGTGCGGGAGTGAGAAGCTTCTATACAGCGCTGGCAAAAAGTATTTGCAGGTTTGTTTCAAATGTTTCAGATCAACTAAATGCAAAATGCTCTTTTTAAAGATTTATTAAAGAAAAAAAAGGGATCCAAACCTTCCTGGACCTCAAGCTTTTGGAGCGACTGAGAAAAAAACCTTAAGAAATCAAAATTTGGAGTTAGCCCTGTCGATCAGGAAGTGCTGTGAAGATACGTTATTTCCTCGTTTCCATGGAAGCAGGAGCCATCAGAGAGCAACATCCGGCGGTACCTCTCATGTTACTTCTGTCTTTTTAGGACCACCAACATCTCACTCTGGAGACCCTCTCAGCCTTTGTGTTCTGCACTTTTGGCAGATCATCAGATCAGATGAATTTGCTTTAATTTTGCTGTGCTCTGGAGGAAATGACAGAAATGTGATACTGCTGATTGGTCCAATTTTTCAAAGGCACAAACGTGAAGATAAAAAACGTCCTGACACTTTGGGCTCCAAACGTCGTTCAGTCCCCTCAGACTAACACGATAAAACGCCCAATTTCAACTGTGTTGGCTAACCGGTCCCAAGACTTCGAACTATTAAAGTTTTATTCTTTTATTTCTTAAATCTTTAATTTAAGTTTTGTGCAATTTTCAGCCCATTTCTGAGTTTATATTTGATTCCTAAGGACAGCTATTAGAGTGAATACACCTGTGTACCTAATAAAGTGGCCCAACTTTTCCTAATGCCGTACACTTCGGCCATGCTGCAGGCAGAACCACTTAAGTCCAAAAATGTTTCCATTTTAAAGCCACTTGAGCAGTTTCTGCTTCATTCAGTGCTAATTTCTGCAGCTTTTACACACATTGTATTTTCAGCAGGAAGCGCATTTTAATCCAGTTATATAAACAACCTCTTACTCATTAATTGCAGCAGGTAAATAATAAAGTGTCCTCTTGCTTAGGTACCTACACGGCCACTTTATTAGGTATTAGGCCTAATAAAGTGACCACTTTGTCAGGTATTTTATCATCTATGACTGTGTGTGTCTGTGTGAAATCAAGTCAAATGTATTTGCACTATTCAGACACAAGGTAATCCCATTTGTTTTACAGCAGGATGCATGTCGCACTATGAAGCATGCATCTCCAATCATGATACAAATATAACTGCAGCATTAAAAGTGGGAAATTAGACGAGTTGTTTGCAGTGTCCACAGATCTCTGCGCAGTTTTTTTTTTTTTTACTGGCCTGCATTTTTTAGTTAACCAGACGCAGATGTCCTCAGTGCCAGAAACATCTCAAAGTCCACCTCCGCTTCCACCCCCTTCTCTGATTGGCTGCTAGAAATTGCAAACATGAAAGGAGGAAGAAATTTCTGCTCTGCTGTAATTTAGCTGATTTTTTTTCCCCTCCTTTTTTGCCATCTTTGTCCGCTTGCTTCACAGAAACCGGTGAGATGACCTCGGCACACGACAGAGCTGTGCTCCAGGCTATATTCAACCCCACCACTCCATTTGGAGACATTCCTGGCCTTAAACAGGAGGAGGAATTAATTGATGACGGTGAGTACGAGCTTCTGACTGATGTGTCTCATCATATCATGTCGCAGCATATTGAATTTATTTGAACACATTCCCTTTCTGAGCTGCAAAAAAAAAACATGACATTGTAATCCGACCGGAGTTCCGAGTGACATTTCTGTGTTTTCCTCGCCACGGTACCTGTCAGTTGAGTTTGAGTCCTTTTTCAACCTGTTTATCTCCTCCTGCCAGACAGTGGCTTTGACACAGAGTTGCTGAAGCAAGTGAAAGAGTTGGAGATGCGGGGCGTCTCAGCGGCGGAGGCTGGGGATTTGCAAGCTGCACTTCAGCTGTTCAGCCAGGCAATCCGGATCCTGCCTCAGCGGGCCTCTGCCTACAACAACCGGGCACAGGCCCTGCGGCTGAAGGGGGACGCAGCAGGTACATGCAGCAAATTCAATAATAACCCTTTCCAGAGACGCCGCAGTGTGCCAGCTTATCAGACTGCCAAGTCTGAGGCCAGCATGAGTATCAATTTCAATTCAATTCAATTTTATTTATACAGCGCCAATTCACAACAAACAGTCGCCTCAAGGCGCTTTGTAATGTAAGTTAAAGGTAAAGACCCAACAATACTGCAGAGAAAAACCCAACAGTCAAACGACCCCCTATCAGAGCTTTGTCTAGCTGATGCACTTTGTCAACAGTGATACTGGTTTTTACCTGCTGTCTATCATAACAATGGCAGGTTGGTGGACAGAAATAACAAATATTATTTGATCAAATCAAATCAAATTTCTGAAAAATCCCCACACTCACGAACAAAACCTGCAGATTTCTAATAAAACATCTACATGTGTATTTAGAAGAGAAAATCAGTACTTTACTAATACTAATACGCAAGTGCAGGAATGTGAAAGAAGCTTTTGAATGACTATTGCACAGGTTATAACGACTTTTACTTCTTGCTCATTATTTAACTGCACGCTCTGCAGTACTGGAGAGAAAAGTAGTTCCAATACTCCAAATGCATTTTGCAGCAGTCTGACCCACAGACCAAACTGAGTATCTCAGAGCATCGCGGCCTCAAAGTCAACTTTCCAGGCTTGTGTTTGGCTCACGGCGCTGCTCTCTTCTCTCAGGAGCCCTGGAGGATCTGGACCGAGCAGTCGCTCTGAGCGGCAGCGCCGGGCGAACCGCTTGCCAGGCGCTGGTGCAGAGAGGCCTTTTACGGAGACTGGCGTGCCAGAACGACGAAGCCAGGGCAGATTTCGAGAAAGCAGCTGCGCTCGGAAGTGAATTTGCTCGACAGCAGGCTGTGCTCCTCAATCCGTACGCCGCCATGTGCAACAAGATGCTGTCAGAGGTGATCGGCAAACTGTGCAACCCTGAAGTATCTGAGACGCAGTGAACCATTCGAGTTTCACCTTTTCCTCCCTGAAAGACTGAAATCAATAAACCTTTTTTGTGATGTTCTTGTAATTTTTCATGATTGTGCTGCTTTAAAAAAAAGAAAAACCTCGAGTTCAGTTTAAAGTCACATTTATTCACAGTGTTACAGACTTCGTCGCATTTCTTTTATTTTCTCCACATTATCAACAAAGCAAGCGCATTAAAATACCAGACGAGACACTTCAGCTTTCATCCACTAGATGTCAGTCTTGTCATAATGAAGCGGTCATCTGCTGTTCCGCTTCCTTTACTTCTTTCAAATGATGCCGTTTGCTGTAAGAATGAAACATGCTGGAACAAACAGCTCTTGTCAGCTCAGTCATGCCAAATGGTTCATCTAATATCAGGAGGATGTTTCGCAGGCAACACATCAATAAATATGAACATTCAGTGGTGCCTTTTAGGCTTCATTTTTTTTTCTCTCCACGCTGCACGACTTCATCCACCTCAGAGGATTGTGCACACCAACAAGAAAACTGATTTGAGTAGATGCTACAAAAAATACAGCTATACTAAATTATTTTTCTCTTAAATATGCAATAGTTTGTCTTTGTGCAGGGCTTTAATACACAGCAGCTCCAGATGCAGCTGCTTCATCCACTTTTCAGGTGACTGCATCCATGCTACGTCTCAGTGATTCTAAACAAGGCATTACTTGTGCTGCGGTCTACCCACTGTGCTCTGAGACATGAGCATTATCTCTTATGCTTTAATTTTCCATGCTTGTCTCTGACCTCTCCCAGGCAGGGTAAAGCCACGGGCTCAGTGCGATCTTCTCTCTGGTAGAAGGAGCAGGCTCCCAGGTGATTCGACATGGAAGGGGTACTGCTGAAGCTCCATCTGTCCACAGAGGAAAGCTGAGAGCTGAATTTCCAAACCTGTAAAGCACAGAGGCAGAGAAGGTGTAGGAGGCTGCTGTCATGGATCTATCAACTGTTCTGCAGCTACAGTACCGCCATGAGGAGGAATGTATTTTTAAATTCCACGGAATCTAGATCACACAATGCTTTTATCACATGTTAGGGGCATGGTGTTATTTCTGTTTTGATCCATGGCAAATTATGCAATTCATCTGGGAGCAAATACCCAGCTGTTGCCTACACAGTCTTATTAACATCCCATGTTTCCATGAATGATCAAATATCTGACTTGTTATGGTAGCACTGTGTTTACTGGCAGCAAAGCCTCAGGCCATTCCACATCACTGATGTCATCGGCATGCTCTCTGTGCCCCGATCGCTGCAGTGCAGATATTCAATGCAAAAATGTGCACGTGCACTTTATAGTGTTTTACCAGCTGTGGCAGAGGGGTATTGATCACACGCTTGTTAGCAGGAAAACTACTTTACAGATCTGAAGTGTTAGGAAAGCAAATGCAGCTAATAGCAAAAGAAAAATAGATTTCTCATCTACCCCACTTTCATTTTCACAGTTCACAACTCTGGAACAGTAAGTCATCTTTTAACAGCGCAATTCATTTGATCCTCAACTAATCGGGGATGTTATGTAGTTGCGTTCTCAGTCAAAAGATTTTAATTACTTTGTTTTGTTACACCTCCCTGGTTGCCAAATTCATGCATTGCTGTAAACTACCATAACTCTGATACTCGGCGCACCTGCAGTGAAAGTTATTACGACATGCAGCCATCTACGCAGCACTTCAAGAACTCTGCACAGCTGGAGGTCTGTCCTGAAGAGACGGTGCTTCAAAAAAACATGTATTTAACTGACCATAGCTCACAGGTTATAAATCTGAAGCACTTCAAATTTGAACCCTTTACTCAGCGCTCACAATTCCAGACTGGATTTAGTTCATCTCCAACAACTGAGCCTGCATTAGGAGTCTGTATGGCTCATGCTTCCGGACCAACAGGCATCCTTGTGGTGTAGACATAAATTCTAAGCTAGCTCAATTGACCCACAGTTTTATTCCAGTTGTTGTAAGTGAGCCCACATACCCCCAATAATCCCAAATTAGGAACATCTTGTGTAGTGCTGCTTGTCTTTTGTTGCTGCTGTTGCTGTAATCCATGTAATTAACAGACCGCTGCTGGACACCAACGTCAGGAAAGAAAACAGAATTAAAATTTCATTTCCTGACCATAGAAGCAGGTGATATTTGGCGAAGACACCGACAGAGACAGTAAATCCCAAGGGTCTGATTGAGCGGGAACTCAATAACTGCTGCCAACACGGCCGAGGTTCAGTTTGTAATTTTGTTAGAGGACTGCAGAGAGTCAGGAGTGTTTACAGTGCAGCTGCTGTCATGCTGTATGAATGACTCAAATATTCCAGTGACAGTTAACAGAATGATGCCAGGTACTAAAGGGTTCTGACAAAGAAGTCTGACCTGATGTCAATAAACAGAAGTGGTGAAGCAATATGTTGCATACATATATCTAGAAATGCAATCAAATTGTCTTCTACAGTTCAGGAAACATAAATTGACTAAAAAAATAATTTACAAAAGAAAACCAGAAAATCAGGGAATGTAAACTGGCGGCCCGCGGGCCACATCCGGCCCGCCAGAGCTTTCGATCCGAATAGTACTGCCACAGGTGTGCCAATTAATCAGGTCGCGTTATAACCCGTTAAATACCGTCTCTGACTAGTCTGAATTATCAAAAGCCTTCAACCGCGATTTCCCATTGCCCGTAAATGCCTCCATGTCCCTAGAACCAATCAGAATGCATGCTCGGACCATGTGACTTCAAGCGTTTTCTGGCTGTACTGAGGAGCCGCTTTCGTTGGAGGTGATCAGATTGTGAACACAGCTGAAGGTGAGTCAAACATTGTTTTGTGTAGAAAAAAAAATGTTCGGTGATTAAAGTTGTCTAAATTAAGGAAGTAAAAGTCGTAACGAGCTTTCGGTGAACCTGCGAAAGGGGCGGACGGACATGTAGGTGGCTCGGCGGGTACCCACATGCGGTCACAGGTCCCAGTATCATAGTCTGATATTTGGGCCTTTGGCTTCATTCATGCTGGGCAGACGGACTGAAGATTTTAATGGCTTTGACTAAAAAAAAAAAATTATTTATTAGAAAGCAGGTGAATTACTATATTTACATTTTTGGAACAAAATTAAATTACCAAACTTTACCATAAGATCCAGATTTTTTTTTAAAAAAAAATCTCTTTTAAAAGAAAAGAGTCAAGAGTCCAGGCACATTTAGAAGGTTTTGCATCTGAATTCTTCATGTTTTTATATCTATTAAAAAAAATCTACAGTAAAAACGCTTCTGAGGAGTAGATTGTGGAGAGATAAAGTCAATTCTCTCATGTAACATTTTATTGTTTCCGTGCTCATTATATCTACGATGAGAACAACTGCACACAGTTGCGGTGTCAACAGAACAGAGAACATGTGAGTGCAAAACTTGCACATTACATCATTAAAAATAGTATAAATTTGAAAATATATTTATTATTATAAATTGATATTTCAAATGATAATATACGACTTAGGATACAATATTGACTAGATCTTACTTTACGAGAGCATCTGGCCCTCTCGCTGTGTGCAGAGAAAAATTCGGGCCTTGGACAGCTATAGTTGATGACCGAATAAATAAATAAGTCTTACGGATACTTGCTTTCTTTTGACAGATCCAGGAACTTCCCTCACTGGAGTGTTTCTGTTTCTGCCACTTGAGAGAGACCATCCCTCTTTCCTGCAGCAATGTGGCGCACACCTCTCTCATCAGCTGGGAGACCTGAGACAACTGAGACAATGCAAAACTGTCGAGGTAACCAGCAATATGCTGAATGATCTCCAAGGGGAGGCTGCTTAGGGGATCCAGATTACTTGCACCATTCCTTTGAGGACTGACGGTTTTCCCGCCGTCACAGAGGGATGACGCGACTTCTGGTCGGAGTGCTAGAGCGCCGACATCTCGGCAGAACTTAACTGTAGCTCGCTGACCTGTTGGCTGAAACCTCATCTGGGTGAAAGTACAGCCGAGGTACGCCAAAGGGCAGCGCTGCTGAAACCAGCCGTTTAGAGAGGCCTGAACGTCAGAATGAAAATTCTTGAAATGAACGGCGTATTCATCACGGCGGAAGTAGCGGCCACACGCGTAGCTGAAGGCCGAACTCGTTCTGTTGTGTCTCCTAGTGACCGATTCGGCTTCGATGTGTAAATAAAGACCGCGAAATTTGCCTGCTATGACATCAGCCAGGGATGCGTCGTGCTTGAAGGGAGCAGAAGCAAAGATGTATGTTTGCGTTCCTGTATCTGTGTAAAGACCGTCTGTCGACACGCTCTCCGAGACAGAATGTCCCTTCAGCTCCTTTTCCAGGGAGCACAGAAGTGTTGCGCTAACCTCTTCACACTTTGGAAGATCCTCGATTGAAACGCCCAAATCTGAAGTGTCGACACTCTGGTGTGTGGTTTGGGCTTTGTGCGAGGGGTCCTTCAAGTGAC
>VUQJ01023350.1:0-13723 GCA_015108635.1 Andinoacara biseriatus
CCCCCCCCCAGCAGATGACTGCCCCTCCCTGAGCCTGGTTCTGCTGGAGGTTTCTTCCTGTTAAAAGGGAGTTTTTCCTTCCCACTGTCACCAAGTGTTTGCTCATAGGAGGCTGTGTCCTTGTTGGGGTTTCCTTCTCATCTTGCAGGGTCTTTGCTTACAATAACAGTCACCTTGAGGCGACTGTTTGTTGCAAATTTGTTTCCGTCTACACACACAGAAAGTCTCATTAACTTCTTACATTCAGAGTAGTAAGAACTACTCTATTATTCATTCCTCCACATCAGTGATGTAATTGCTGCATGACGGTGATTTAACTGCAAAATGACAAAGGTGCTCAGCAGCCTTGCTTTCATATTATAATCATAACCAGTTTAATCCCCTGTTACAGATATCTTACCGTGGTTTACACGGTTGTTAGCAGTTGAATGAACATCATTATTTCAAACTCATTGCAGATGAAGCTGAAGCCTCCCAAAATTTCCTGAAACACTTAATTATGACAAATTCAGTGGATGGAACTTAAAACATAAATTCTTTGTATTTTGGGGCTGTTTAATAAGCGCTTGTTTAGTGGCACTGCAGTGAAAAGCAGCTTAGAGAAAATGTGTTCAAACAGCCTTTAAGTGAAGCTGCAGCTCCTCCGCTCTGCACTCACATCTGCAGTAATATTTTTCTTGGCCAACCGCTGAGCAGAATGTGTTTTTCTCTGGTGTTCAGGTGTTTGCTGGAAGAGAACCTCAATTCAGAGCTCAAGTGGTCTTAGCCGTGGCACACAGGCCTCAGGCGGGGGACTCGAGTCTTGAGTCGCTCCCAGCATGGAGGCCTGACAGCGGGGATTACCTTCATCTCATCGCCTGCTGAGCGGCGGCAGACACGGACTCGATCAGTTCGCTCACTGTCCTTGGGGAGGAGGATGAGTAAGGAGACAATGGACTCGGCGCACACACGTACACGCATTTAATTGAATCCCATTTGTCTCATCACCGGACATCTATGAGGTAAAATGACAGCCAGAAATCTGCAGTAAATTGCTCCAATGCTAAGCGCTCATTTACACCCTCATCTTCATCATTAGAGATGGAGGGAAGCACGGATAATTGCTCGTATCTAATGGCTCGCTAATTATCGATATAAAAATCACCACTGCTTCTGCACGTTCTAAAAATATCTGCCGACAGGTGGAACAGATAACTCAGACTGAACCTCTGTCTTTACTCGTCTGTCTCCTCCTTTATCCTAAACTCAATAAACTCCCTCCCCTTCCTCCCCTCCTCGCTTTCATCCATTATGCATTAAAACATTGACAATGAAGCCTTGAGGTATATCCCACAGTGCATCTGTGTGTTAACACTTACAAACCTCAACAGTTTCTCCTTTTGAATGCCTTCAAAGAGAATCTCCTCCATAGATGAGCTGCATTCAGACTCTGACCTCAGGTCACCCTGTAGTCCTGCTCTGGTAATCGTCCAATACTTCATATGAATAGAGCAACAAGGTGAAACAGGCTAATTATTAACAACAATCATTCAAAGAGCTCCCATTCAGAGACAAACAAACTTGAGTCTTCGCGATAATTCATTGCATCATCATCATCATTGATGAGGGACAAAGAAACAAATTTCCATCAGTGAAGCAAAGAAGTGTTTTCCTCAGTTTCAAGGCCGGATGTGACGGTGAGGAAACAATGATGTACTAAATTAAATCATGTTATTAAAACCTGAAACTAGCAGCTGAGACCATAAACTCACCAGGAAAGTGTTTACTGAGCGCAGAGATCAGGTGAGCAGCAGGATCGTTTTCTCATCGGTTTCTGTACGGCCCGGCTTCTCTCTGTAACCAGGAGTTGCCCCCTGCTGGACAGGTCTCGAACTTTTTCTGGCAACAAGTTCACAGTTTGTGCCCATTAAAAATAACAAAATTAGATTAAAGATAAGCTTCAGTGAAGGGAAACCACTGTAACCATGCAGCAGTGTGGTCCACCCCACAGTTTGAAAACCACAGTGTCAGACGGGAAAGAGCAAAATGTCCCAAACACAGAGGACTGTAGCTCTGCTGCTGCTTCTTGGAAGTAAGTGTAAAGATTGGGGGAGCTAGGAGCTCATTTAATGGTCACTTTAGCTGATGCAATAATAGCTGCAGAGATGCGCAGTGTAATGACCACCTCATTCAGCTTATTCAAGTAAGCCGAGCCTTTCCAGGCTGCCTCTAATAAGCGCTCTCAGAGCCAGAGGAGACGCTGAACCGGCAATTGAACATTTCTCAGACACCTCAAGGAGTGGGGACATAAAATGGGACAGAGAGGGTATTATAGAACATTGAGCTTTATGACAATGGCGGAAGTGAAAAAGAGGTTTTTTTCTTTTTTTTTTTTTCCTGGTCATTTGGTGTCTGTAGATGTAATTACGATGTGGATTTAAATGTGGTCATGCTCAATAAGACACAGTCAAACCTCCATCAGACTGTAACACACGTCAAAATCACATAAATCCCTGTGAAATATCCAAACCTACCACCACAGCCCGTATATGCGAAGACATTAACACAGTATAAGAGCTGATTATCTGACTGGGGAGTGAATGGTGGAGAGATGCCACTAAAGTAGCTTCTTCCAATCTGAAATGATGTCAGCCACTGTTAATGGTAAGATTTGTACACAAGGTTTGTGTATTTGATGGGATAATTTGAGATGATGTGAAAGAGTGAGATATGGAGGATTCTCAGTACGGTGATGGTGATGATGATGATGTAGCTGTGTGATCCATCTGTGGTTGAAATGAGACGTACCCTCTGAACATGGCTGCATGACCTCTCGGGCCCCTGGTCCAACCAGCCTCTACGCTTATTGGTACTTACATGTGAATGCGTGTTGAGAGTGGAGATGTAAGGACTTCAGAACACAGGTTTTAGTGAGGAATGTTTAATTTTAAGGAACCCTAAACTGTTACTGTGTTCATACTATGTTGTGGGACAAATACATCTGTAGGAGGGAAGAAAAGCTCCTCAAGACTTCAGTTAATTTAGAGGGTGGATGCTGGCCTAGAGTCAGGTCAGTGACTCCTTGGCCAAGGTCAAGGAAAAGAGTTTATTCTGTGACCGGTTGGTGAGTGGTTGCTGGCAATCAGTAGCATGAAATTGGTTTTAAAGAAGTATACCATGCTGGACTAGAAACATACTTGTGGTTGCTTTAATCATCCAATAATATTTTTTTTATTTAGCACAAATTCACAACAAACAGTCGCCTCAAGGTGCTTTTTATTGTAGATAAAGACCCAACAATAATGCAGAGAAAACCCAATTGACCCCCTATGAGCAGCACTTGGTGACAGTGGGAAGGAAAAACTCCCTTTTAACAGGAAGAAACCTCCAGCAGAACCAGGCTCAGGGAGGGGCAGTCATCTGCTGAGGTGAGAGAGAGGACAAAAGACACACTGTGGAAGAGACACAGAGATTAATAATAACTAATGATTAAATGGAGAGTGGGGAATAAACAGAGTGCATCATGGGAACCCCCCCAGCAGCCTAGGCCTATAGCAGCATAACTAAAGGAGGGTTCAGGATCACCTGATCCAGCCCTAATTATAAACTCTATCAAAAAGGAAAGTTTTAATCCTAATCTTAAAAATAGAGAGGGTGTCTGTCTCCTGAAGAAAAAAAAAAAAAAAGCGGTCCTACATATTTAATATTTGCATTGAAGGACATATCCTGGTCAAAAATGGCTCCAAGATTTCTCACAGTGTTACTGAAGGCCAAGGTAATGCCATCCAGAGTAATTATCTGGTTATGTCTTTAAGACATTCCTGCAGTTTAACTAATTGATGTGTGCCATCTGACTTCATGGACAGATAAAGCGGAGTATCATCTGCATAACAATGAAAATGTGTGCATTGTTTTCTAATCATTCTGCCTAAGGGAAGCATGTATAATGTAAATAAAACTGGTCCAAGCACAGAACCCTGTGGAAGTGTGATGCAAACCAAAAACGGAGAACATTCGCCTTCAAAGTAAAAGTTTGCTTCACCAATGTATCAAGCTCACCATCAGGGATGCAGGCTTTGAACTGAACGTGCATGGGTGGCAGCCATGTTTTCCAAGAAGAAATTTGGTTTTGTCTCACCTCAGAATAGTTTCCACTTTGCTTCAGTCCATTTTGAATGAGCTTTGGCCCAGAGAATACAGCAATGTTTCTGGGATATGTTCACATATGGCTTCTTCTGAGTTTGAACCTGTGGATGGCACAGTGAGCTGTGTTCACACACTGATTTCTGGAAGTGTTCCTGAGGCCATCCAATGATTTCCATTACGGATTCATACCTGTTTTTAATGCAGTGCAACCTGAGATTGTCATGTGGATACACAGTGTGGGACATTTTATCCAAGTTTAACTATAACTGAGAAATTTGATCTTTTTTTATTGTACTAATAAGGCCAAGAAATGTTTTTGTCTTTCTTACAGTTTTCTTTGTTTTATTTTTCTGTATCTGTGGATTGCTAATATGAGGTCAATTAATCTAAATGGTGCCTTTTGGAAAGGCGATACCTGCTGACCATTTTGGCATTTAGCTTTGCATCTCATGAGACAACAGCTGAAGAAGCGCTGTGGTCATTTAACAGTGGCTCACAGGGACATATGGATATTTCTCAGATAAAATATTTGTTGCTGCCTCACTGAACATAAAGTTAGTTTCTTGTTTTAATTGGACAACAGTATGAAGAGTTTTCGTGCCGTGTTTGAAAAGAGATCACCATAAATATCAATGAATATGAAGCATATACATGTAAATGAGCAGCCAGGTGTTACAGGTTGTATAATATGGATGTTTGTATCACTGTGTCGAGCTGCATGATTATGGCCAAAATGTAAATCACGATGCTTTTGATCAATATTGAGATCAATATTTTCCTGATCAGTCACAGATTTTGGTGCTTTTATTCACCGTCACGTAAACGTGACACCATATTACATCCATGTTGAGCCACATGCTCCTAATGTACGAGTAAAATCGGCCCTCCCACATTACCAAAATTCAATGCATCTCTTAGAAGAAAAATGAAAAATCATTTAAAAAATGCACCAAAACGTAACACGTAATTAAATCAAAAGGGCCCTGCTTTCAGTTTTACCTTTTTGTTAATTAAAACCTCTTTGCAGAAACATATTCACCTGACCAAAGTGCATCTCTAAAGCTTTTTAGTCCATTCGTTGTACCTGCTGATGGATGTGAATAAAAGTACTGCAGGGCTGTGACATCGCTCTACTTTCCCCTCCATGTTTTCATCCAGTGCAGGTATTCCCTCTTTGGGAAACTAACTGCAGGAGGGGATAACGTATCTTTTGTTGATGTTTTCCTGAAGTCTTCACTACCCGTGCGTTTGCTGGACTCACAGCTTTGATCAAATGTGATTGGCTGTTAGATGGCTGGATACTCAGATGTGTTGTACAGTCTTGTGTTCACAGATGACTGATGTGATGTTGGATGACTCCCGTTAGCAACCGTTGCTCCCTTCTCCTTGGCCTCCACTCTTCTTCTTGCAGTTTTTGGTGTGTTTTTAGAGAGTTGAATAAGTTGTGTTGCTTTGTGGTGCAGACACAACTCGACAGTGACCTAACAGCAGAACAGGCTCTGCGCCTTCTTTCTGTCCCAGACTTTTGGTTTTTGCTTGTAGCCTCATCTCTGCACACGTTAGTGTTTCCTCATAAAAGGTGAGAGGGTTTTGCACAGCTTGGGAAGGTGGGCAGGGAATCATGTTGGAAACAATCTGCAGACTCATTGGTGAATATCTTGTGACCGTCCCCCCATAAAGCTACTGACAAGGGGTTCCATCACCAAGCCCAGTAAGTGTATTATGCCAGGCTAGACTTTGTTCAGTGGAAACGTCTGAAGCGGTTGTAGCTTAGAGCCCGTCAGCGTTTCAGTGTTAAAGGTGCAGAGAACCTTCTTGGCACTGGAAGGAACCTCAGCAGTTAAGCAAGGAAATGTGAGAGCATCTTTACATTTGGATGAATTCTGCATGCATTGATTGAACTTTAGTTTTGCATACAGCCAGGATTCTTCTTTCACAGTGGATTTGTGCTGTGAAGGTGCAGAGAAAGGTCGGTTTGAACTGAGACAGAAAAGTGATTGTTCAGGTTTTTGGTAAATGCTTCAAAATCGTGAAAATTAAGAGAACTGTTGCCATTATGGCAATTTGGCTGCTCCGGTCTTTGATATTTGTCAATTTTTAAGTCACAAGCATTATGTCCTCTGCCCTTTAAATGCATAATAATTCTGCACTTGGAATTTAAAGGCGAGGTTAACAGATACTGTAGTTGGGAAGCAGCTGAACCGCACACTTAATTTTAATTGCAGGCCAGCTGAGGAGCGCAGGCTGACAGTTGGCTGAAAGAAATCATGCAATAAATGGACATCTGGTCTTTGTGCTTGGATCGGTGTACATTCAGCAGTGCTGGGCCAACAGCACATCAAGCAAACGCCCCTTAATACCACACAAAACAAATGACTGTGATAAATACAGGTAATGTTACCAAGTACGTATGAATAACGAGCTTTCAGATAAAACCGTGTTTGAGATTGAATCCTGTGTGTGTGAAACAAAGGACAGACAGGAAGTGCAGTCCAGAATGACCCGCAGTGAGGAAAACGTACGGGGAAAATATCGGGTTTGACGTGCGCGCCATTGTTTCTTCCTCATAATCCGCTGTCATTATTCTGCTGGATATTCCAGCCTTTTTTAATTACACTTTATGTGAAGCATTTAAGCCGAGGTCTCTTTATCTTTTCCCATTTCCTGTCTTTGAGCCGCTTTTTCTTCCTCATCTGTGAAAGGTTGGGAGACACGCCGCCCTCTCCCTCTCTCTCTCCGGGAGACGCTCTGGTAACTGGCTAATTTCAGCTTGCCGACTGTCTTGTCATTCGAAGCTAATTGCATGGTTTAGCCCGGCTCTGGCAATTACAGCCACCCTTCTTTTGTGCTGGCGCGATAGCTTTCAGGGGTCTGGTGGTTAAAGAAGATGGGGCTTCTGCTTTTTCCTCACACGGTTCAATTCGGTGTTGTACTTAACTCTGTGAATGCAGATGTCTCCTAAAAGCACAAGAACAAGGAGCTCTGGGGAAGAATTAGCTGGAAGGCTACTGACACTAAGAGCAGAAAACAAAGCGGGTTCTGTTGATGGGTTGATAGTCTCGATCCTACGACTCATTACCGCAGCCCGAGTGGCAGAAAGCTGGGACGGTGTCAGGGCGACATACAAATAAGACATTTATCTCCTGCAGCGATTTCTTAATCACGAGGCCAAGCGAGGGTGCAGAGGGGAGGACTTGTTTCTTTCTTACATGAGCACATTTGGCATCTGCCCACACTCCCCATGGAACAAATCCACATACTTTGAACCTTCCCGCACACACACTGGGGAACCTCAGTGAAGATGGAGCCTTTGGGGTCAGGGCCGTCTGAAAAAGGTCGGGTGTCTGTTTTTTGCCAGACGTGTGGAATGCTAAACACAAAGTGTGTGTATCTGCGCGCTGTTTTGAAAGTGCTAATTATATAAATGGAAGTGGTTTATGTACTTGGAGTGAAAATATTCAGATAATGACTCCTGGACAGCCCGTCTATGGGTTAGGAAGATTAAAAAAACACACACACACACACACACAAACACAAATACATGCAAACTGAGCAGCAAACTGCAAACTGAGCAGGGTTAAAAGGCCAGAGGCTTTTGCCAGAAGGTGCTTCAGAAAATTTCGCACTCTAAGCAGAACCCAGGAACCGCCGGCAGACCACGAGCACGAACACCAGAGCAGTCGGCAAACACCGGGCACCTCCCTTATGGCTTGGAAACTCTTGGAAGCAGTGTAGGGGCGCTTGGTTTGAAGCCCACTCAAACGAGCCTAAAGCTAATGAGTCCTTCGTTGAATAAACCAGAGGCTGATTGGGCCTGTTGTTGTAGTGAGAGAGCCAAATGTGGAGGGATTAGACGGGAGTGCAGCAATGATGAAGACGCTTAATGTGACGCACTGGGTTGATGATCAGATTAGAAGAAGGTCGAGGAAATGTTTAGTGCTTTGGCTTCAAATGGACTGTGGTGCCCACACACTGAAAGGAAACACTTGTTATAATGTCTGCACATACACACTGATGTAAATCATGCACAGCCTGCATGACCTGCTCTGTCTGTGGATACTGACGATATGATTAAGATTCATTATAACAAGAAAAAGCACATACTGTGGGTTTGCTGCGATCACACAGTAATACGGGTTAGGGTGCACCTACGATGTATTACAGGGAAGCATTGTTGGGTTTTTTGGATAAATTACCTGGAAATTATGCAGGTAATTTATTATTTGAATTATTATTTGTTTTTTACCTGAATTTGTAATATAACATTTGTCTTTTGGGACGAGCTCCACTTGAAAATTATTACGGTGCATTTTAAAAGATGCTCCTATTTTCTTCCATTTCCATTTGAGAGAACACTTATAAATATAGTCTGCAACAAGGCCAAAGTGAGCAACCTTGGGCTTTGTGGATAAGAGGCTCCTGCAAGAATTCTGAAATACACAAAGTCTCATTATTCTTCTAACCGGCCCAAAGTGAGATATTAAAGAACTCCTGCAAATACCAACCATTTTTCACCTGCCTATTCAAAACTCTAAAATAGAGTCAATAACAGTCTTACAACAATAAGCTGTAATTTAATCGAAATTGATGCAAAAGAATTATATTGCATTATATTTGTAGTAATAACAGGCGACCTTCACCTAATCTGATTGTGAATGTGTCACATGTGACAACCTTCAAAAAATTGGTCCCAGTAAACTGACCTTTGGAGTGGAAACAGATCAAGAAACCTATGAAATTAATATTTTCTTATAGTGGCATATTCTGAATACTTGCCACATAGTTCCTCAGCAGTCGTGGAACTGTTTCTAGACTGAGTACCAACACCACGACCTTTGAAGGAGGTATTGGATAACCGGCCACTTCATTAGTTACACCTTGTTCTCACAGAACTACCTTAATTCTTCATGGCACTGATTCAGTACGGTGCTGAGATTTTGGACATTTATGTGACACCATCGCGGCGGATGCAGATGTCGGCTGCATCCACGATTCCACCACATCCCAAAGGTGCTCTGCTGGACTGAGATCTGGTGGCTGGTGTCTGAGTGCAGTTTTAGATGATCTGACCTGACCTGAAATGGCGCTGTATCCTGCTGAAAGCAGCCATCAGAAGATGGTAGCAAGGTGGTCATAAAAAGATGGGCCTGGTCAGCTATACGTAGGCCGTGGTGTTTAAAATATGCTCATTTGGCACAAAGAGCCCAAAGCGTGCCAAGAAAACATAACCCACACTAGCCTGAACCACTGAGGCTGGATGGATCCTTGGTGAAGCTGCTGCTCACTGGATATTTCCCCTTTTTCAGACCATTCTCTGTAAACCCCAGAGATGGCTGTGTGGGAAAATCCCAGCATCAGTTTCTGAAACACTCAGACGACCCCATCTGGTACCAACGAGTGTGCAGCATTCAAAGTCACATAAATCATCTTTCTTCCCCGTTCTAATGCTTGCGCTGAGCTTCTGCAGGTCGTCTTGATCATGTCTACAAGCCTAAATGCATCAAGATGCTGCCATGTAATTGGCTCTTTAGGCAGTTATGGTAGCAGTTGAACAGGTGTACCTAATAAAGTGGCTGTGTGTATCAGAGGACTCTAAAGTCAGTCTTCTGTTAGTGATTCTTTATTACAAGCTTCATTTAAAACAGTGTTCATAGATTTAGCTGGTCAATCATAAACAAAGTGCAAATGCAGTTTGTTCTTCAGACAGAAAAAGCTGGATGTTCTCTGAAGGACGGATGAAGCCTCTCTGTCCAGACATGAGCAAAGCAACAGCATGAAAATACTGGCAGGAAAGCTTTCCCATTATGAAGGGAATGTGGTTCTAGCTTGTATCTGGGACATTTTAGTTCCTATTGAAAGCAATAAATAGACATACCATCCTTATCTGAGTTAGTGTTGAGAAAGGCTCATTTCCAAATCTGGACTCTGACTCATGAGAGTTGTTGTTTTAACTCTACTGACACTTTGAGTATCAGCCCCTCCATCATTACGGCATAAATCAGCTGCGTCTTCTTTGCACAAGATGTTGCACAAACTTCGTTTCAAGCAATGCTTTGCTGGAACCGCTCGGTGTAGCTGAATCTTCAAACTACACATATCTAATAACTACTTTTCCTTATTTTATTGGTAGTGAGACCTTATTTTCCTTTTTTTCTCCCCTTCCTGTGGTGGATAATCACATTAAACATGAGCAAACTGTCAGTGACTGAAGCAATAATCCCTAAAGCTCAATGTCAGGCTCTTTTTTTTCTGCTCTTAGATGTCTATGACATCATAGAGAGTGTACTTAGTCATTTAAAGCGCACAGCTCAGGCTTCAAACTCTGAAGCTCCACCCACCTGCTATTCAAGTCTGGGAGGGGCAGCCAATCAGAAGGAGGAGGAGCAACAACAGCTTGTTTCAGCATGATAAGGCCCAGATACAGATTGTATTGAGCTGAGAATCACACAAAGCTACTCTAGTAGAGCTGAAGAAGAAAATTATAGCTCTATTACCAATCAGGAAAGAAGAAATGAATGCAAAGAATGAGAAGCAAAAGCTCTGCGTCATACAGAAAGAACACAACTCCAAAAACCTGATTGTGTCCTTGTGGAACCATCTGGGATGTTTGAAATATTTGACCGATAATTAGAATGTGTCAACTCTGATACCTGCTCTTCTTCTTTGAGTGTGCAAAGGTTCAAAGAAGGCCAGATTTTCATTTGAGTTTTCAAACAGGGAAGCTGTCCAAGCCCAGTCTGGTCATTCAGGCTGATAAAATGGTGACAAATGGAAAAATTACACCACAGTGAGGCTTTGAAGTCGACAAACACTGGCTACAAGCACTTTGTATTCTGGATTGTAGTCTGAGTCACCTTTGGACTGGAGCGACTGAAGCCTGAACGCCTTTACAGCCAAGGTTAAGGCTGTAAGAGGTGCTGTCTTTATAAAGCAAACAGCAGCTCCTGTGATCTTATTCATGCATTCATTATGGGAGCTCTCTGGTGCTATTTCCAACACAATCAAAAACAAAGGCCTCTAGCAAACTGGCAAGTTATGCATCAAATGCAGTGTTGTAGGGAAATAATTGAGCCAGCAGGGATCAGCTGGCAGGAGGAGTGGAGTGGAGTGCTTTTGTGGCTGGAGATGCTGAGATGTTAAGTAATGCACGCTAATACGATGAATAAAGCATAAGGGCTGGTTGTTGACTTTAAGGAGATTACTGTTGCAATATCCATCAGTTCTCATCTTGATTTGCAGGATATACTGTGGGGCTTTGGTGGTTTGCTAATGCAGTGCCAATGCAAACACACACGTACAGCGGGCCATCACGCCTTGGACGGCAACACCGCTGCAGAACCATCTTCAAACAAGCTAAGCTTCGTCGAGCTTCAGATGATCGATGCTGCTCGGAGGACTGATTCAGCACTCAGAAATCGCGTGAAGACGGCTGCGATGACTGATGGCTGTGGGAAGCAGCCTAACAAGCTGCAGGAGGAAGCAATGAGATTTATTCTGCATCTTCAAAGCTCTTCAAAGGCTGACCTAGCACTAAATTCACTTTTTCTTAGTTTCTAAATTATAGCTCCGGCCACTTTACTGTAGTAATGAATCGATTCTGGTCCCGGACTTTTATGACAACAATATTTCT
This sequence comes from Andinoacara biseriatus, assembly GCA_015108635.1. Classification (NCBI taxonomy): domain Eukaryota; kingdom Metazoa; phylum Chordata; class Actinopteri; order Cichliformes; family Cichlidae; genus Andinoacara; species Andinoacara biseriatus. Next base: position 11,756 of record VUQJ01023350.1, read on the forward strand.
TTACCTTTTCGCAGAGACAGTCACAGATAAAGTGAGCTGAATAATAAGCAAACAGTCGGTTCTAAAAGTCATTGTTTTGGACGGGCTGGTATGAAGACTTTGGGACTGTGACCAAGTCATTAAAGACAGACAGCTGAGTAGGAGCATCTCAGAAACATTGATGAGAACCTGCTGGTCTGAGGAGGGACAGACCATGAACCAAAAACTGGGTGTTGGTGCAAATCATCGCCCCAACTTAAAGGAGTTCAAGGAGCTGCTGCTAATATTAGAGCAACAGGGTCATTTTAAAGTCTTTGGCACCAGCATTGTGTTTGGGGGGGATGTTTGTAATGATTCCCATACACATGGATATTATAAGGATCTGAACTCTGTGTGGATCGCACCGTCAGCTGGTGAGAGCTACAGAAATGATCCCAACTGGATCCTCGCTGACAGCTGAAGCATCAACCTCATAAACCTCTGAGTGAACTGGAAGAAGAGAAACTCTGCTGAATATCACGAGTGACAAAATTTCTTTTTGCCTGAAGTAATTAAAAATGGCAAAGACGCTACAGTCAGTAGTGATTTGTTGAAACTGAGAATTACATAGATCGCTAGAGCAAAAGGAAAGGTTTACAAGATGGTAGTGAGACCTGATATGATGTATGATTTGGAGACAGTGACACTGACAAAGAGACAGGAGGCAGAGCTGAAGATTTTCACTGGGAGAGACCAGGATGGATAAGAGATGGTTTATACATGTGCAGAAGAGGGATGCTGGATATACTGGACAAAGGATGCTGAAGATGGAGCTGCTGGACAGGAGGAAAAGAGGAAGACAACAGAGGAAGTTCATGGATGTACTGAAGGAGGATACAGAGGTTAGTGTGAGAGAGGAGGATGCTGGGAGAGAGTGAGCTGGAGGCAGACGAGCCACTGCGACGACCAGCAGCCAAACATGATGAGCTCGGAACCTTCTGTGCTTCCTATTGGCTCCTCTCATGTAGGGGGGGCACTATTTAGGATGCCTCAGACTGAATATAGTTGATACAAGCTACTTTGCAACCCACCTGCACCCCCTTAATGCCATATCCACGGTCACTGGTGGGTGCACAGATCTGTACGGGGGTCTTTCTGCTGCTCTTCCTGCTGAGTATGAACATGGAGATCCCAGAGCTGTTCGGGTAAATATGAATGCCTGCAGATGGAATAAAAATTCTATTTTAACTACTGACAGAAACAACCGCAGGACACATTCCAGGTATTTTCCAGAATTGCATTCAAGTATTTTTTAGGAAATGAATTTGTGTTTGTGAGTTATTATCCTTTAATGCAGAAACATTAATTAACACTTCTGCATCCCAGCCAAGTGTTTTAGATTCATAACCCAAAAATACCTCAGCTATGTTGTCTCATCATCGAGTTTATAATAGTGGCCATGCAGAGATGTTTGAACCATAAATCTGATAATGTTAGAGCTCAATAACAGAAAACATACTCGGTGAGCACGCTTCTTTGGCAGGCTGGAAATTCTCCCAGTTTAGTCATTAGTTTGAAAGGTGATCCGGCTCTTTTTAAAGGTTACATTTATGCATGCGTAGACAAAAAGTGAAGGAAGCAATTAATTGTTTGTTTCTGGCTGTTTTGCCACAAACTTAAATTCACGCTGGTCTGAGACCTGCTTTCTTTCTGAGTTTAAATGCACTGATGAGGTATTTTTAACACGCTGGAACTCCTATTTAAGTCTTTAGCGTGTCCACATTCATGGCCATTACATAAACCCATATGATGGTTACATTCTCCAGGAGTCTCCTGGGTTTCTGTTTTCTCCAACATCCAGAAACTTGAATGTCGAATGAGGGAAAACACTTGCGTGGCTCAGCTTTAATTTCAGATCAAAAACATGCGACTCATGCGGGTGAAATGTGAGACGTTATGCCACCAGTGTAAATAATATTCAATCATGCCTTTTTACAGGGCGGGGGGGGG
>VUQJ01023360.1:0-14371 GCA_015108635.1 Andinoacara biseriatus
GGCCCACTACCTGCAGGAGGCGCCAGAGGGGTCGGGTGCCTTGTTTGTTGGGTTGTGGCCAATGCGGTGACTGTTTGCACCAAATGACAGGTCAGAGTATCCCCGCTTCTTGAAGTCACTGGGTGGGGTGCTCGTGGGTGCTCCATCGTCCTGCTGGGACACTTGAACCCTCACGTAGCCAATGACAGTGAGACCTGGAGGGGTGTGATGGGGAGGAACGGCTGCCTGATCTTAAAGTCAGCTCCACCTTGATTTTCTCTTTTTCCTTGTATCGTTCCTTCAGGAATGCCACGAGAAGATCCGTGTTCTGTCCCAGGAGGCAGCAACTGTGGTTAAACAGGAGGGTGGAGACAATGACCTGCTGACCAGAATCCAGCGAGACCCCTACTTTGGACCCATTCTGGGGCAGCTGGACGCTTTGCTGGACCCCAAGACCTTTATTGGCCGTGCTCCACAGCAGGTACAACATGAGCATCATTATTTTCACTCCGAGTGGCAGCAGATCAGTGTGTTCAGCCGGTGGTGAACGTTAAACTAACGGCGCCTAAAATTTCCTCTTCTTGCTCCTCCAGGTGGCCAAGTTCCTGTCTGTAGAAGTTCACCCCCTGCTCGAGCTTTATCAGGGGAGTTTGGATCAGAAGGTCGAGCTTCAGCTTTAAATCAGCAGTGACAGACCTGAGGCCAGAACTACCTTTGTTAGACCAGTTCATCCACTGTGTTCGCTGAATGCTGTGTTTACATCAGAGCAGAACGTTTTTGGATTTCTCATCAGTGTTTAATTTCTCGTTATATCCGTTAAAATGTAAAAAAACATGCAGTATTTTTTTTTTGTAAATCTAAATAAAACATTGATCAGCCTGTGTGGGTTAAATCTGTGTATTAATTTCTGCCCTCTTTATGAAAGCAGATGTTCTGTGTGCATGATGAAGTTATACAACATTCATCATCAGCTGAAAACGTTTATCTCAGTATTTTTGCTTTACCCCACATCATTGATTCAGGGCCTGAATGTGGCTGCTGTGACAGACTTTGAGGGGTTTGTTTTGAGGAAAGGAAAAAGGAAAGTGTAGAGGAGAGGAAACCTGCGGTTAGAACTGAGAGGAAACTGTAGAAGAGGCTGTAAATCTAAATGACCACTGGCGAGATCGTATTTACTGAATGCGGTTGAAAACGTTGACCCATGATTTGATTGAGCAGTGTCACTAAAAGGTCAGCAAGGACGGGCACTGACACGAGGAAACGCGAGGCGGCGATAATCGGTGGTCGAATTCATTCTTTATTCCCAAGAGACTTGGAAAAATGCAAATAAAAACATCAGAAAATCAAAAACATTCCTTCTCCGATCATGTCGGGCGTCACCAACTTAGTGTATTCTTTAGGTTTTGCATGATCTTGGTCGGACAAGGAAAATGACGACACAGAACGAGGAGAAACCAGAGCGTGAAGACTGACCTCATGTCTCCTCCAGGTCAGCTTTTCATAGTTGAAGCTTATCAATTTGGTTTACATCACGTACAACAAGAAATCTTGTGGAGAACCAAATATTTTGGCGCCGGGTGTTCAGATGACCTCGGAGTCTCGGTTTATTATTGTGTTGTCAATGGCTGACCCAAAAGAAAACTTCCAGACGTATAAATGCAAAGATGAAACCACCAGACATATAGCGTGAGTGATATCACAATAAATTAGTTACAGGCTGTGTTTCAAGTTATATGTTACATGTCAACATTGGCATGAGTTTGTACCTTTCCGTCAGCGTCTCCTCGAGTTTCTCCACCTGGTGGCAGGAGCAGAGCACGAGTTATTACACAGCAGAGCTGCTGCACATTCACAGGTTAACTGCCAGCGTGCACAGATACAGACACATGAGAGGGATGCACTGAAATGACACATTATTAGGTACAACAGTGCAGTCGGACACTCTGCACCATTTAAAGCGTTTGTGCACGAGGGTGGGTGAAAAACCCCACAACAAACAAACAGCACCAGGAACAAGGCAGCTAATAAACTGGCACCTCTGAATTTCACAAAGCTACATGGGAAATGAACATTAACAGTATTGTAAAAAGTGTAAATATGCAGAATATATTTTTTGGATAGTTTCCATAAATAAAAAAACACGAGCGTGGTTCAACTGAAATCTGCTCTCCAGCTCAGATTCGGTCTTCTCATTTATTTGACAGCACGTCACTCAGACGAGTATGATTATGGGATTAGTCATTTATAGTTGCCAAGCAACATCGCTAACATTACCAGTTAAGTTGTGTTCACAAAGGAAAAGAGCAAAAATGCCCGTGCGCACCTTCCCAGAGCCGAACACCGCCTCCTGAGCGTACTTAATCAGGCACTCTTTGCAGAAGAGGTGACCGTCTGAACACTGCGTCATCTTCTCAAACGCAAACTCGCCAAAACAGCAGCCGCACTCGATCAGCTGACCGTCCTGGAAACACAATCATACCACATCATATATCGTGTATCTTAAATCTTGGCACTTAGAAGGGCTCAACAATCAAATTAACCTCAAATGAAACCAGCACATTGTGGAATTATGTTTATTTATGGACTGGAGAAGCTTTGTTTAATATCAGCATCAACCAAAAAACATCCAAACAACAAATTCAGCTGTTCTGCTTCCTGAGAAATAATCAGTATATGAATACATTTAAATCTAAAGTACTCTTCATGTAGCCATCTTTGATACATATTAAAAGGCCAGTTCTTGAATAAACTGAATGGCTATATGAAGATGAAGCTCTCGCCTCACGTCCAAAAACTCATTTCCTCCTTGTGTTTTTAAACCATTTGATTACAGATTTCTTATGTTGCCGGTTGACTAGTCGTGTCCAAATTATGATCCATTATCAGGTTAAAGTCTCCTCCACATGCCATAGTGCCCAATAAATATTTATCACTTTCTGGTGGCACATAAACATTGACCAGTGTTATCTTATCTGAATGGCTCCCCTTGCTATTATATACCCCCCCCCCTTACCTCTGATTTCTTTTTGGCATTCAAAATTAGCCACATTAGATATTAATATTGCTGCTCGTCCTTTATGGGTAATCGTGTGCGAGCTGTGGAAGATATACAAGTTTGACCTCGTTTGGCAACCATTGTTTTTAATTGTCTGGATCACATTGTTATTGTCTCCCAACTTCATCCGGCTTAAACATTTATCCATGAACAAAACACGGTTTAACTATTTACAGAACTAGTGAACTAGTGACTTCCAACCTCCCGCACCCTTCGCTGACGCTTCCTGTCTTTAGGGGGAAAATCTCTCGAGAAGAGCGAGCCCCCGTCTAGCCATGAGCTCCAACCCATTAAGGGCTGATTTACCCCCACCACTACAGTCAACTAAACTGCAGTCTGTCACCAACCATCCGGTTACACATATCAACCCTCAATCCCTCAAAAAGGTGTATTCCCACCCACGAGTTTATAGGTCAGCTCGATCCTTTTAGAAGCTGCTCCTCAGGAATTACATTCACTGTTTTCCTGAAGCTGAAACTCGTGCAGTCGGTCCCGTGAGCATGTGCTGGCGGTCCCGGTGCAGTTGGTTCTGGTGGGTTTTGACATCGCGCTCCTCCTCGTCTGCAGCAGGTTTCAGTTCCATTTGGCCAGTGGATGCAGATCTTGTTTAAAGGCCTCTGCCTTCAAGACCTATTTTATATTTGGATAAGCCTTCTGTTGCTGTAGCATCCTCGCTGAATAATCGTGCTCAAAGTAGACCTTGCTTCCATCCTCCTTCTCTCATGCTCTCTTTAAACCATCTCTTTACTGTGAACTGCAGAGTTTATGACCCTGGATCTGGGAGGCTGGCCCACTTTGGGTTTCGGAGCAAGTGCCCGGTGTGCACGTTGAATCTGAAGGTCCGAATCAACTGAGAATTCCTCTTTGAGCCATTCATCCACAAACTTTGCCACCAAGTCACTTTTCGTTTCCGTGTCCTCTGGAATTCCATAAAGCCAGACGTTGCTCCTTCTGAGTCGTAGCTCCAAGTCTAACTTGTCCATTATCAGATCTTGGTTCTGTATTAATTCTCGTATGGCACCATTTGCTTCAAGACTTCACGCCTCTCTGTCCTCCGTGCAGGTCGGAGCAGCTTTTAGCTTCTCCTTGTGTTCTTCTATTAGCGCAGTAATTTTCCCAAACTTCCGATCAATGTCCTCTCTGAGCTCAATGATGTCATCTCTCATGTGGGTGGTTATTTCATCCTTGAATGCTGTCAGGTCTGTTTCCATCACACTCTGTATTTGCTCGCCAATTCCCTCGAGACTATTCACGGAGTCAGCCACGCGAGCTTCTGCCGCTGACTCTTCCTGTTCCATTGTGTTATTTGCTAGCTTGTTCCCACCGGAAGTCGCTGCAGATAGATTTTTTTTTAGGTCTGGTACTTCTTCTTTTGTCCAGGTTTTCAGCTAATGGCTCTTTGCACTTGGTGCAAAAATACTAATTTAGACGTCAAACTGTCTTTGTCAGATTCATCAAAAAAAAACCAGGCTGCTGGTAACCAAGTGTCTAAAGATACAATTTAAAGTTGGTTCTTTGCCGAGTTGTCTGTTATATGGGAATTTGTGTCTCCAGCTGGAATTGAACCAGTGACCCGTTATTTGTTAGGTCAACGTGTAAAACAACTTTGAAAGCCTGGAGAACTCAAAACTACCTTAGAAGAAATTCTGGCTCATTGGAAACCTAACAAAGACTAATAGAGACTTTTGCACAGTACTAGATTATCTGGAAATACCACTGACAAGCTACTTTAGAGTAGCTTTCAGCAGGAAGATGTCCTGGGAGGCACTAGAAGGTTATCATTTTCAGGATGAATCCTACCTTTTTATACTCATCTTCATTGACCTGAAGAGCAAGAAGGAAGTCCTCGTGCTGGAGACAGACAGAGAGAGGCGGTTTGTTACGTCGAGTGCACGAGGTAATCTGCAAACAAACGTGGTGTCAAACTTTTCTACCTCAGCAGAACAACCTGAAGACAGAGAGTCTCTCGGACTGAACCGGCTGGTGGGCCTTTCAGAATGTGGGGGCATCTTTTCCACTACTGACTGTGTTTAATCTCACTGACAGATATTCACCCAGGAAGGTGTTTATGACCTAAATTAGCCTCAGAAAATCTCTGTATTGAGGGGTGGCTGTAGCTCAGGAGGTGGAGCAGGTCACCCACTGATCGGAAGGTTGGCGGTTCGATTCCTGGCTACTCCAGGCTGCATGCCAAAGTATCCTTGGGCAAGATACTGAACCCCAAGTTGGAGTGTGAATGTTAGATAATTAAAGCTTAGTTACTCATGAATGGGTGAATGTAAACGTGTTGTATAAGCGCTTTGAGTAGAAAAGCACTATATAAGAACTAGTCCATTTATTAAATGTTACGCAGCATGACACAAGCTTATCAACACTTATGAAGAAAGACTTTGCAACATCTTCAATCATTACGATTGTTATTAATATTATTTTTGCTTTATTATTCTCTGATGCAAACCACCTTTAAAATGTTGACTGAGCAGTACGACATTATTCCCGGGTCTCTGAACGTGTGCAGCCATTCAGTCGAGTGGCAGACAAGTACAATCCCCTTCACTTGCAAAGTCTCTTCACAAAGCAGCCAAAGAGGAATAAGCAAAACAAGTTATCATCACGAAGCTGACTGGAGGATCTGAAGCTCCAGACAGTTCCTACCAGCCTCAGTTTCACTCTGCAATTCTGTCACCTGCTAAATGGTTGGTGACACAAACAAAATAGGAAGAGGACAGCTATTTTAATGCACTACAGAGAGCGGAAATGGTGGTCGGTGGAATAACCAAAATCACTGTGGAAACTCTACTCAGCAAAAAAGGCCAAGGACACAGAGGCAAAGAAAGAGTGAAAGAAACCAAAAGTAAAACAAGAATGAGCCTCAGATGCTGGATGGAGAGAGCTCCAGGACATTAGAGGGATTTAAAGCGACATAATTAGCCCCATATAACTGGGTGCTTTAAAAGCCAAAGCAATCCAGTCTTTGAGAGAGAGGTGCAGGGGGAAGGGTGCTGTGTACTGTGGGAAAACAAGAAAGATACAAATGAATTAATGCATCAGCAAGCTTCTGTTTAAACTACTCAACTATATCGCTACCGGATAAAAAAGAAGGCAGGTAGAGTTTTTCTTGCACAGAGGGATTCTTGGTGCAATCAACAAAGATGTTTTTTACACCCCCCCACAAGGAATCTAAGTTACCACAGACCATCTTCCTTTACACAACATGAACCAACCATGTTTGACATGCTCAGTCGCACCCCTAAAGGCCCATTCTGGGCTATAAAATAACTTGCTATGAGTGTGTGTAGTGATGAGTGACAAGAAAACACAGTGTCTGAGTGTGTGTATGTGGGAGTGTGCACACGTGTGTGTACCTCTGCCCATTCCTTGGCCTTCTGCTGATAAAATGTAAGCTCCTTCTGCACAGAGGCTTCCAGGCTGCTGTATGTCCTGCAGTAACGACGGTCGTTCTCCAAGAAGTACATCCTTTTGTCAAACTTCACCGAACCTGGCAGACAAGGAGAGATTACACCGATATGAAATCGTGCCAGCAGCTTTCAATGGCTTGTGAAAGTCATTTCTACTTGTGCACAAGAGCGAAGAGTAAAACATGCACCTGCGGGCGCATGCACACAGAAAAGTTTTTTTTTTACCATGCTCAAAATGGAAATCAATGTAGCAGCGCTCCAAGGAGGTCCTGCTCCGTCGTCTCTTTCCCGACGGGTCTCCTGACTCTTGCCACTTCTTCAGAGCTTCACATAAGGCCTGGGAGGAAGAGAGAGGGGGACAGCTGAAAGGCAGAACAGGAAAAAAGAGAAGCTGATCAGGTGGGACGTCGGGTACCTTGCGTGTGATTGCATAGTGTCCCTTCAGGGCGTTGAGGGCCCATTTGATGTCCTGACAGCTGAGCATCCTGAAATCTGCCATGAGCAGGTCAGCGGCCTGCATCACAACTTCGGGTCCCACCGTGCTCAGCTTGGCATAGTCGAACAAGTCCTCAGTCACCTAAAAGAGCACAAACATGGAAACAGACAGTTATCCGATTAACAAACACTCTGAAGCAACTCAACATTTTAACATTTCCCCTGAAGGCTTAAAAAGTAAGTTAAAACCCATCACTAACCTCCAACACTGACAAAGAAAAAAAACAACAACAAAAAAACCCCAATCCAACATCCGAGTGCAGTTCCTCTAATGGCCACTTGGGTTTAGCTCAAAAGTGAGACAATTCCCAAAGACTTCCCGGTTAAAACTCCAAACTTTACAACATTAAAAAACAGCTAATCGACATCTATAATTTGAATTTTCTTAAACATACCGTGGTCTGCTCTGAGATACAGATTCTATTATTTCATTAGTCTCTTACTGAGCACCAGTTAGCACGTGTGTGTGTTTGTGTGCTACAACTATACAGGTTACAAATGCCGCTTGCTAACCAAGCTAGCTAGCATTAGATAACAACTCAGCACTCCAGGCTGAGGCTTCAAAGTGCAGAATCCAAAACCAATGTCACAACAGCCATATCCATCTTTTATATATAGTATGTTTAGAAACAGACTTATGTGATCATTTATTTGCTTGTTTTTACCTGACAGCAGCTCTGCACATTCACTTCAATTCAAATTCCATCACAAGTTTTTCAACACTTTAACCATATTATAGACATGATCTGCTTTTATGCCCTGACCCACACTGCTCCATCCTAGCTTACATTGACATTTTTACTGATTGAAATTCTACTCCCTGTTTGACACACACACACACAGACACACACACACACACAGACACCTGCCTCATTTTGGGTGTCTCCAGACTCCAGTAGGATGCTGGTGGGTGCTGCTGCAGCTGCAGCTGTCTCTTTCCTCGGATAATCTGGATTCTCCAACAGCAGGTTACAGATACTGGAAACAGAGCAGAGTCTCAAACATTCACACAGTGTGTGTACACGGGCAATCATTTAATGCAAATCCTTCAAATTTGGTAGTTTACACTTCAAAATGAAATAAAAGCGTTTGATATATAGAAATTTTATTATTTTATCATAATCTAGTTCAGTTTGAAACTGAAGCGAGAATTAGCATTTTTTTCTTAAACTTTAGACGGTGATGTTTAAGATTCATAAAAATAAATAAAACTGATGGAAAAGCAGACGGATCAAAAGCCGAGATCCGTGATAATATGGAAGCACATATCTGAAGGCTTCAATAATGCCGACTACGCCTGTTTCAGGGAAGGTTCTGCTTATTTCAGCGAGACAAAACAACCGCACGGCTCCACAGTAAGAGTCTGGATGTTAAACCAGCCCGTCTGCACTCCTGATCTGCCACTCAAGGAATAATTTTTCAAATATTGAAACAAAAAAAATTTGAAATGCAGATCTAAAAAAAATAAATAAAAATAATTTTTTATATATATATATATATATATATAAATAAAATTATTATTATTATTGTTGTTGTTTTTACTGATATTTTGAATTCATCACAGGGTTTATAGGACTTGCAAATTAATGAACTGTGTTTTGACACATTGCTCCCATCGTTTGGAACATGGTTCCAGATACCCAGCAGATAAACAGCTCACGTTCTCATTTTTTCAAGCTCTACATGAAGTTCTGGAGAAAAGAGATGATTCTTACACATTCAAGTCTTTCACATTATTCTTTTGGATCAGTTCTGCTACATAAGCTTCTTGGACGTCTGGGAGTAAATCCAACTGCAGAGGATATTCAAAAAGTTGAGGAGAGCATGGCCAAAAAGAACAATGGAGTTGAAACAGATGAGAAACACACAGCACAATTACACTCATTTAACTTTAAAAGAGATAATAGAGATGCAGACAATTTCCATACTGCGATACTCACAACACGACTGATAAGGGCTCTAACATGAGGCTGGTGCTCTGGTCTATCCTGTTGTGCAGAGGGTCCAGGTCTTGCATCCTCTATCTGGGGAATGTCCTCTGGTGCAGGAGGCACTGCTACCAGAACTGGGGCTGGATTGACTCTTCCTGGGTTTGGGGCCAGAATAAGATGTGCTTCTCCTCTGTTATGGGGGACTGAGGTTGCAGGAGCTGGAGTAGCAGGAGGCTTACAGTTCACATTAGGTACCCTGATGTTAAGGCTGCTGGCTGGCTGAACTACATCCGAGGGACCAGCCTGTGCTGGAGGGTTAGGAACGACATTCTCGGGTGCCTGGCTCCCCAGGATGATCCGGTGACCTGCCTCCGGATGACCTAGTCTCTCTGGGGCTGCTGCTATTAGAACTGCAGGGGGGATCACTGGTATAACCTGAGGAGCTTGAGGAGGCTGGACCGCAGACTGCGCAGGGGCCTGAGCCAGTGGTTGTGGCTCAATCTGAATGAGATTGCCCTGCATTCGACTGACTGCCACAGGCTGAAGCAGACCCTGGTGCCCAAGCTGCAGCTGGGGCTGGGATATTAGAGCCGAAGCTTGGGTTGGCTGTTGAGGAAGAACAACTAGTTTTACCTCCTTCAACTGGATGAGGCGGGGCTGCACTGATGCTGTTCCAGCAGGCTGGAGCCATGAAGAACTACCAGGCTGAGGCTGCGTCCATATGTGAGACCGAGAATGTACAGATGAAGTACTGGCCTGAGGATTGTCTTGTGTAAGGCTACTTGTACTAGCCTTTTCTTGAGTCTTTGTAGAAGAACGTGATGCAGTCACTGCAGCTGCACAAATATAGCTCGTGGCACTGGCAGAGGCACTAGCCTGATGCTCCACTGGTAACTGTGCTGTGGAGCCAGCTTGTAGCTGTGAGAGTCCAGATGTGCTAGGCTGAGGCTGGAGAAGTACTTCTACTGGTATTCTGGATGAGATGGTGTTGGCCTTGGCATGTGTGGAGGTAGATGGGGTGTGGACAGGAGAAACTGCATGGAGCTCCACATTTGTGTGTGCAGACGTACCTTCGTGCTGCTGTGAGTTTGTGGTCAGTTTTGGCTGGGACAGTGATGAAGGGCCAGGTTGTGGCAGTGTGTTTCCAGATGTGCTCGAGTGTGCCGGTGTCTGCACTTGTATGGCTGGTTGGGGAGCCATGGTGGCTTTGGCATCTCTCGAGGTAGAGGGGACAGAGGCAGGGTCGGGGTCCCCTGTGGAAACCCCTGAAGGTGCGCTACTTAGACCTACAACTTGAACTGAGTTGTCCGAGGCCCTGCTCCATTTTGCTGCTGGACGGATCACATGTCTGCGTGCAGGAGTTAGCGGCTACAGGAAAATGGAGGAAATCACAGAATGATTAATATGAACATAAAGTCTCAGGTGATTTGCACAATAAAAGATTTAAGAATAATCCTCAGTAGTCACCTCCAGTATGCTGACGTCGTCATCATCTGCATCGTCCGGGACTAAAACAGGACTGCCGGGTACAAGAGTCACAGGCTCCTCATCAGAGTCATCAGAAATGGTGATGAGCTCTCTTGGATGGGCACGCGAGCCTACACAGACACATGTGCACCGGAGTTAGCAAACAATGCATTTGAAGTGCACAGAAAGAAGGAAATTCACTGCACTGTGTGGAAATTTCAGACAAAATGTGTGACAGAAACAAAAGAGACAAGAGACCACAGCATGAGTTACTGCTGAATTTCTTTGTAGAAACTATCAGTCCACCAGACACCTGAAAATAATCTGGTTCCTTCCTCTTAAAAGCTACATGTGCAAGTATATGCATATGTACAACAGTTCTTCTTACAGAATAAGGAGAGCATTTACATCTTTAAATAAGAGGCTTTGCAATGCAAGCTAAGCTATTTGAGCACATTTTGATAACTGGTTTTACTATTTTATTAACGCACCACAGCATACGACATACTGATTACACTGTTACAACAAATGTATCTTTATGACTGTATAACACTATGGATTCAAGGCTGAAATGAGTGTAACATGATTATGGTGGTTAGTGCTGTCGCCTCACACCGAGAAGGTGCTGGGTTGAAATCCCATCTAGGGCTTCTGTGTGGAGTTTGCACATTCTCCCCGTGTCTGTGTGGGTAGTCTCTGTGTACTCCTGCTTCCTCCCACAGACCAAAGACACACTTGGGGTGAGGTTAACTGGTGATTTTAAACTGACTGTAGGTGTGAGTGTGTCTCTGTGTGTCAGCCCTGTGACAGAATGGTAACTTGTCCAGGGTGTAACCCATCTCTAACCCTATGACAGCTGGGATAGGCTCCAGCCTTCCCGTGACCCTGATTTGGATAAGCAAAAAAAAAAAAAAAACCCACAACAGTGGATGCATGGATGGTTCTGTATAGTGGAGACAGACAGTTGTGGCTACATGCATGCCAGCGTAAATGTGAAGTCTCACCTTGGCTGCGATGGACGTTGAAGCTTACCAGGTGAATGACGTCATCATCGCTGCCTCCATCTGCCATTGTGAAACTACACTTAGCAGCTCCCTGAATCAGCCCACGTACACAATCACTGCTCAATCAGTACCATCTATGCCCACACACACACACACACCACACACACGTGCGCGCGCACACACAAACACACAAAAAATACAAATAGATAGAGTTATGTTTCCATCAGAGGATATTACATATTACTTTCCAGGAGATTAACCGTAACCACGGTCACTGCTAGTTAAACCCTCAACACAAACAAACGCTTCATACTAAAACTGATTCATATTATGAGAACTTGATTTTTTTTCCTCCTAAACAGGAGGCAAGTCCCCTTAACGTGACTGTGCATGACACACCCACAAAAACACTAATAAAGCGCTGGTATTCCCCCTGGAGTCCAACAAATGGTTTCAGTTTAGCATTTGTCACATTTACAGAAAACAAGGAGCGCTGGACTCCACCCTATGACCACAGCTAATCTAATCGCCCAAGGCAAGTAGAGACTCAGGAACATATCAGTGACTCCTCCAAACACCAGCTCCACGGACACGTTACTAACAGAGAACTCAACAAAAAGGGAAGCTCTGTGGGGAAGCAGAAAGCTTCAAAACAATGAATAACGTTAGCATTAGCACTGGTGTCTTCACCGACCCAGTCGCATAAGGGTATGTGGCAACGATCCGTATGAGCTTTACTTGTAGGCGCAGCTCTGACCGTCCTCGGTCTGCTCAAAGGGGGCACAAATCTTCAGTGTTGTTAAACAGTACACGCTAACCCAACGAGAAGCTGGCTCTATTCGCTCGCTCCGTGGACTTGCGCTCCTTTCCCCGCCGTGACATTAGGTTTAACACGGTCTCTTGAGAGTTAAGTTTAAAGAGATGCAGTTTGAAAACAATCATCCCAACACAGCTATCGATCATTTCCGCTGACACACACAGAACAAGCTGCTCATAGCTAAGCTAACGTTCATTAGCACTGCTGCTAGCTAGCCAGACTAGATAGCTGACTTGTATGAGGCTTCCTGTTCACGGCAGCGCTTCAACGAGTCCGCACACAGCGCGGGTTGACCACATGAAAATATATATGTAGAAAAGTTCTATACCTCAGCTCCGTCTGGGATCTCGGGTATAATGCGCCTTCTTGGTCAACTGACAAACCGTGATTAACGAAACAAACTACCAAAACAAGAACAGCAGTAACGTCAGGACGTTAAAAACCCCGTTAACCACGTAGGGGCAGTGGCCTTGTGGGAAATGTAGTCGCACAGCTACCCGATTCTATAGCAATCGTTACGCCCAAGATGTGAAGGTACCCAATCTATCCCAATATTTTGTATTTATCTGTAGGTCTGCCACAAAAAGAAGAACAGCTGTGAACTATTATCATTAACATTTTAGTGAAGATCATGCGCATCAATTGGGAAGAAATCAATAGTAAAAGAAAGCTTATTCAAAAATATAGCTGCAAGCAGTAATGAGACGTGACAATTGCCAGGAAAAAAGTTCTAAGAATAACAAGGAAGAGGTGTTAAAATCTGCCAGCAAGCTGTATGGTAAAACACGCTTTTGTTGATTAATTACAGCGCTCCCCAAAGGTGTAATGACACCAAATTCATTGTGCGTCCTCAGGGACGGGCTCCAAAAGCCTACTGTGAAGTTTGGTCGTGATAGGGTTTTTGGCAGCTTTGCAATCAAATTAGCTTAATTGCTGTGGGAAAAATGCTTTTGTAAACAAACAAACAAAAAAAAGTAACTTTTGTGAGGTTTGCTCTGAAGATCATATACACCAAGTTTAGTGAAAATCTGAAAAAAATTGTGACAGCTCTATCAATTCAGTCAACATCAAAACTTGGCACCCATCAGGCTCGAGACCTCTCACAGTATTAGCAGGGACACAAATGTCAATTCAAACACACGAGCTGTTATTAGTCAAAACCCATTTTTACTAAGTAGAGCGCTCCTAAAGGTCAAATGTCACCAACATCTTTCTACTTACTCGGTCTACATCCCAAGTTTGGGTTTGACAAGTTCAAGCGTTGCTGAGATGTGAGCTCAGTTCCTGTTTGACTGGCTCTAATGGGCAAGCACTTTGGAAAATCAAAAATCCATCTGATAACTTTTATGGCCTGAAGATGATCTCAGTCAATAGAGACAGCAAACAGCTACAAAACACTTGGAATCAGCTCCAGATCTTTTCTCTGCTTTGTTATGGAAGTGAACAGCCCTCACCTGGCTGTGAAACCACTTGTCAGTCAACTGTTCAATTACTTTTGAGCCTTTGGAAATAGGGGTGTGTGTATAAAATGAGTGTAATTCCTAAACAGTTAATGCAACACTTTAGTTAAAGCCCTTGAATTTAAGCTGAAAGTCTGCACTTCAATCCCACCTTCTATAAATTGCATTTTGGTGGCGTGCAGAGGCAAAACTACAAAAACTCTCACTGTCCAAATACTTATGGACCTAACTGTAAATATGAATTATTTTACACTGTGTGACTGGTACAAATCTACAAGTCCAAGAATAAAAATAAGATGGAAATGAGCCAAACGGGTGAGAGAAACCTGCTTTTATTAGACACATCTATAAAGAGGCAATAATGCAAAGGACACAAGCAATGTATTTTCAACGTAATTTCTTTTAATATAATCTTATTTACAACGCATTTTTCATAAATGTTTAGTACATAGTAAGTTACAATACTTCTGCATCCATTACACAGTGAACTCATACCCTTGATAATACAGACTGAAATGATCCTGCTTATTAACAGTCTTCAATATAAAACAGAGCTTTCTTTCTATGTTGCTGCTCAACGTTTAAGTTTTTGATTTCATTCAATTCTGAGCATTAATGACTGTTAAACTCATTCATGGTGGTCTAGAGGATGACTAACATTCAGGCTATGGAGAGAGAAACATGGACAGGGAAACATCAGGGCCACCAAAAAAAGGAAAAAAAAAGGGGGGGGGGGCAAAAAGG
>VUQJ01023363.1:5243-16208 GCA_015108635.1 Andinoacara biseriatus
TTCTTGACAAAGTCCCTGGTCTGAATCAGAGCACTTTGAGTTATTGGAAGGAATACATTTGTCAGCTCCGTGTGTTCTGTGTATCCACCTCTGGTTCACTGGTGTCATTGTAAAGTTTTTAATAAGCTTCTACCTTCAGTAGCATGAATATGAGGCCCCACCCTTCTGTTTTCTCCCACCTGGATCAGCTTGTGGCCATTTCTGGTCTGCTGATTCAGCTCTGTAAGATGAAATCAGTGGTCCGTTTCAGCGCTGTGGACGTACCATAAGAGCACATGCAGCTGAAAAGAGGGAGACTGGGAAGGTTGTCTGGTTACGTGATCCCTCTGGTATGTTGTGGTAGCTTGTTTGAGTGCTTATGTGCTAGGGTAAGGCTGATAGATCAGTTAGCTGTTTTTCTGAGCTGGTATGGTCAATTTACTGGTTTTTGAGTTTCCCAGTTTTTAGTGACTTTAAAAGCTGCTCTCCTCAAAGAGTTTCAGCACATAGTTACCATTTTTTTCCCTTCATGAATTTGACTAAAACATGGAGTAAAGTTTTAAAATAAAAAGGCAATTTTACACAGGCACACGCACACACACAGAAAAAAGCAAATTCAAAAATCTTAAAGTCAAAACTTCTTGGTATCTGCTTCAGCTTAGAAACCAAATCACACACCATCTCCACATATTTAAAGAGCTTTAGGCAGAGCACAAGCCCCCCCCCCCCACTCCCCCTTCTCCATACACGTTGTTTGTTTACTAACTGGTTGTGAATCAGGGCACTAGGATGTGATGCTGATACAGAAGTGAGGCCCGCAGGCCCTTAAAGGGTTAACATACAGCTGGAAGTCTTGGGCTGAGTGGAAAAGCGCAACTATTTGGAAAGTGCTGTACAAATGAATGGAATCCTCAGTGACCTACTTCTCTGAGCTGCTCAGAGGCAGCCTTGTTTCGGGACCCAGCAAGTGATGTGGCTTTTTACGCGAATTGTGATGCAGTCGCAGTTGGTGGGATCACTGAGAGACACGCAGAGTTGCATCACATGGGATTTATGATTTAGCTTTTCATGTTATGTTGTTGGATTATCAAGCCCTGGTTACTTTATAGTGTGTATGGGTTTCTTAGCCTCAGCCTGCCTTCTTGAATAGCCCAGGACAGATGTGTAAATATAGACCTGCATTCCCTCAGTGTTCAAATCAGACCTAACCAAAAGTCAACAAGTGAGATGCCATCTCAAATCATTCCTCACTTCGGTTGCCTTTTGGTGCAGAGATCATAGTGTGATTTCAAATACTGGTTTTCCTGTTTTTTTGTTTTGTTTTTTTTTTGTTTGTTTTTTTCCTTTCTTGTTTTAATGGGACTAATAAGCAGCCAGCTGCATTTTTGTTGTGATTATGAAAGAATGTAGCTTCCTGTTTTTCCTCCCCTCCTAAAGAGAACAAAACTTCTTTTGAGTCAACCTCAAGAGGGACAATATTGGATTAAGTTGAGAGGGCTTGAGTGCAGTGTGCAGAGCGCTATCTGAAGGATGACACATGCACACACGCAGGGTGTAGGGGTCATGTAATAGGTGGGGTTAGGACAGGACAGTGGGGCTGATGTTCTGAATGACTAGCTTCATTTTCATGTGGTGTATTGCTGACCTGGCCTGCACGGCTGTTTGAGCTGGAAGGAGGCCGGGAGGGAAATGTACAAGCAGCAGCTGTGTTGGAGAAGTGGACAGAAGTAGAACTGTGGGTTTGAGATGAGTTGCAGCAGCCAGCAGTTAGTGACACTGTATTTATATGCAGTTCCTTTGGTTTGGAGTTCATCTTTGTTTTTTGTTTTTTTTTAGTGTTATTTGTGCTTGTTTTCCTACTGCGTAAAATTAACATGATTTGAAGTGTGTGCAGAACGGCACAGCACAGATTATAGGAAGCGCAATTATGTCGCTTTTTGACATAATTATCAGCAATTTAATACTTGCTGTATGGTTGACTTTGTTTTCCTAAAACGAACACAAATCCTAACAGTTACTTTCAAGCTCTTCATAAACTGTGTTAAAACTGAAAATTTTCTTTAAGGAATTTGAGCCTGGGATGCACCAGTTTTTATCTTTGACGAAGAGATAAATATTCTTTCTTTTGCATGGAAGGCAACATCAGGTTTCGAACTTAATAAAGTCTCTCTAACCAAACATAAGTGAAAGTGAACGAGCGAGAAGCCAAAGCCTTGCCATTGAGGCTTTTCACTCCTTTCAGCTTACTTGACCACAGTTTGCCTCAGGTGAAAACAAAAAAAAGAAACAACAACTTTTGAATACATAAAAGGAAATCTGTTGGCGTAGCGGACATTCAGTAACCCCAAACTGCTGTTAGCTTCCCTGTGCTGCTGCAGAGCAGCATAGAACTGAATTGAATAGATCAGTCCATAAATTAGCATTTCCCCACCAATATCGGATTTATCTTTTTGAGTCAAGTTCGAACAGATGTCTGATCCAAATACATGATTGGAGCTGAAGAAATTAGAGGTAAGTCTGCAGCAAAGTTTAGCAGAATTCTGACAAAAGGTGTGTGCAGATAGCTTTCGTTTTAGCTTTTCCTTATTTCAGTTGCGTTCTTGCTGTGTAAAAGAAACCAGCAGTAGATGCACAGTTTGGTGATCAAAATGTAAGGTGATTAATTGCAATAAGAATTAAAGATGTTTAATAATTTCCCTCAGTTTTCTATTAATTTCTGAATTTCAATGTAGCATTCCCCATGGCACAGAGAGCTGATTAATCCAGTCAAGCTTGAAATCAGGGATTTGAAAGTTTTGAGATTTTGGTTAAATGGCCACGTCTATGTGTCATAAGGTTCACCTGTATCAGATTTGGACACACGTAAATGCCAATAAATGCTCAGTTTTGTAGTACAGATATAACTTGAAATTTAGCTAAATAAAAGAAATGCACATGTTTGATGTTTGTCAGTTGTTAATGTCAGGCTGTCGAGGTATGTTTGTGAATG
Source organism: Andinoacara biseriatus (assembly GCA_015108635.1). Taxonomy (NCBI): domain Eukaryota; kingdom Metazoa; phylum Chordata; class Actinopteri; order Cichliformes; family Cichlidae; genus Andinoacara; species Andinoacara biseriatus. The sequence continues at coordinate 8,212 of VUQJ01023363.1, forward strand.
ACAGCAGTGCAATCAGAAAATGAAGAGAGATGAGTTTCTGACAGCTTTTTGGTAATTTGAAAGGAAATAGAAAAGCACCTTTCTGAACATCTCTGAGTCTTAGATGAGCAGAATGTCAGAATTATACAAGGGATGAGGGGGTTTAATGTCAGTGAAGAATTTGAATTCAAAAAGCTCTTTGAATCTAGGTCAAAATATGGCTTCCAGCACAGTAGCTGCCGGCACTGGCCCTGTATCTGTATCTGTTATTGCAGAGCGAGAGAGAAAGCAAAGTCCTCTGTTGGTCTGTATGAGTGACGTGGGGGGGAAAGTGTGCTTTTTTTTTTTTCTTTTTCATGGCTAGTATTACTCAGTGAATTCTTGTTGCATTCTCTGCCTAAACTGGGGCTGATGAAAACCTGGACTGGAAATCAGCATTCCTGACTGAGGCGGTAAACAGTTCTGGTGTTTGGGATACTGTCTAGCGGGAATGCGAGCACGTTGGAGCACACTTGAGTCAGGAGCTCAGTGTGAGGTGAACAGGGGCTTTTCCAGTATGGGGGGGAGACTGTGGAAAGAGAAAAGTGATTCCACTCTCACTAGAGCTAAGGTCTCCTGAGTACACCATGATGTGGAAAGGGAGGAGGAGGAGAGATGGGTGGGGCAGAGAAAGGAAAAGATGAAGACTCAGTGAATACTAGTACCATTTACAGCTGACATTTGCTCTTTTTTTCCTTTCTGATCTTGCATTTCAGAGGCTTTTTAAAATATTAACTTGTGTAGATCTTATGGTTTCCAACCTCGCTTGAAATTAACCTGATGAACAATTAACAAAAGACTAAGATTTTTTTTTGCTCTAAGCTTTTTTTGTGAATGAGGCTTCGAGGGTTTGGATAATTGTCAAGTGCTCAACAAAAGCACGTCTCAGTAATGTTTGTAAGAGTTGGAGCATTCACCGAGTCTGATGTAGCTGGCCTGCTCTGCCACACAAGTATCTATAAATACTGTCCCCCATAGAAAGAACACTTAGAAGTGGAAACGTTCAGATCATATTTTTCACAAAGTCATACAAGCTCCGTTTGTCAACAGCCTTTTGTGCCTTTTTGAACGTCTAGACATTTTGCCAGGGAGAGGGGAGAGAGAAAAATCTTGTCTCTGGTTTGGGAGCCAAACTATTTCATCGCACCCACGCATGAGCAAACAGTTTATTTCTGGAAGTTGACGCCGTGTTCTGTGAACTCGTACTGAACCATAGGAATGGGGACAACTTACCAAATGACCAGGGGGGGAAATAAAAGTATGCTTTTGCTAATGCTAAAGCCTTTCCTTTTTGCTTGAGTACAGGTGTGACTTATTTTTTACTATTAGTATATTTCAGTTTACTTTTTACTGTATGTCTGAAAATAAGGGAATGAACTGAGAATCTGTCATTTGCGGCTGCCAAGCAGACTCCACCCTCTGGTTAGCTACTAGAAGCCCCAGACATGTCAGGCTCTTGATATTATCTATGAGAGGCAGATGAGGTGTCAGTGATAGCAGGGATTATGCAATCAAGGACTTCATAAATCCTCAAGGTTTAGTTTCTCCATGCTTCCTTCTAACTTTTATCCCAGCTTTGCTTTCTCTAACATGTTGGATGATTGTGCTGTGTGTGTGTAGCTGTGTACGTCCAGCCCCAAACTAATGCTCTGATTGAATGTGATTGAGTAGCCAGTCTGTGAGTGCTGAGTGTTCCCTACTGAATGCATTTTCTACTGTTGGATTAGATAGTATACTGAATAAATACTTTTACATATACATCGATCTAAAGACGAGTATTCAAACATTTGTAAATGATAAAGTTTAAATAGGCTGTGATAAAGGCAACACTGACAAAATTAGCATACTCATAAGACAGAGATAATTTTGCTGTGCTGTGATTTTTTTACAATTACAATGATCACTAAAAGCAACCGACTGTTCTCTGCTGAGTGCTTACTCACTGAACTGTATGAATAGTATGTCTCACTGTCCAAGCAGGGATTTTGCTTTGGATCAAAATGTCTGATCTTTTTTTTTTTCTTAACTAAAAAAATAAATAAAAGTAAACAAACTCAAGCGGAATCCAGCAGCAAGCTAATCACTTCATAAAGGCTCTGAGTAGCTAACAATGAGGTGAATGAAACTTAGCTGCTGTGTATGTAAAAACTGAAAAGGTAATTAATATACAAATGTCCAAATTGTTGAATATTCTGGTACAGCATTGTGATGTGTAGATTTTTAAAAAAAAATCAAAGGATTTTAGTTATTTTTGATGCTGTACTAGCTGAAGCTCCCCCTTTAGGAATATGTGGGTAACCTGTGTGTGACATACAGTCATAGTGAAAAAAAAGAAGGTACATCCTCTTTCAATTCTAAGGTTTTATATATCAGGACAAACATTATCCAGTTCTTGTCAAGTTTTAAATTAGGTCAGTAAAACCTGAAGTGAACAGAAACACATGACATATCACACAGTGTCAGTATTTAACAAAGTGCAGAAACAGTGTGTAGAAAAACTGAGTAAACTCCATGATTCAGTGGCTTGTAAAACCTCCTTTAGAATCAATACCTTCAGGTAAACATTTCTTTAGGGTTTTTTTATTTTATTTTTTGTCCCATCACAGCATTTCACTCGGATTGAGGTCTGGACTTTGGACCATTGCAACACTTTGACGCTCTTCGTTTTCAGTCATTTTGTTGTAGATTTCCTGGTGTGCTTGGGATCATTATCTTGCTCCATGACCCAATTTCAGTCAAGCTTTAGCTGTCTGTCAGACGGCTTCACGTTTGACACTAGAATTCTTTGGTATACAGAGGAGCTGATGGTCAACTCAATGACTGCAGGGTGCCCAGATCTTGTGGCTGCAAAAGTAATCATCTTTTCACCATCATGATGAGGTGTTTGTGCTGATATGCTGTGTTTAGTTCAAATATGAAGCTGCGCATTATGACTAAACATCTCAATTTTAGTCTCATCTGTCCTAAGGACATTGTTCCAGAAGTGGCTTGTTTAGATGCACCGTTGTAAACCTAGGCTGTGATGCCATGGGGAGGTTGACAATGCAGTTTTAATTTGCATCCTCTAGTAAAAAAAGAGAAGTTGCTTCACACCCATGAGAGAAAGCACCCATGTGCATGTGTGTAAAGTAGAGCAACAGGTGAGAGATACCACTGCGGTCTCACAGATGAACAGTCTCGTCCTGACCGGAGTAGACATAGAGGCATATAATGTTTCCCCATATAGCTCCCCCGACTCTCAGCCCAGCCATCCCCACCCTGCTCTCAGCAGCTGGTTGTATTATATAGTGAACTTCTTGTGTGTGGAGACTGTTTAAGGTTGGGGGCCACCCAGTCTCAAGTGTACTGACAAGCCACGACACACATTAATATAAAAAGAAGAAAGATGCTTTTAGGCTGTACAATGACAAGCTGTGTCTGTAGGTTACATGTAGAGCTGCTATTATACACAAAAACTGTTGCCCCAGATTTACTGTGTATTTTAATAACAATTTTGATCTAGTTCTTGAGTTTTGAGAAATGTCTGACCTCTCTTTCCTGTTTAAAAATAAAATCTACAGGTACAAATCAATTCAAAACATTTGTCTTTTTGGATATTTGTTTGTTGCATTGGCATTTGATTTTCAGTTTGGTGACTTATTTTTGTTTTTTTTAAAATGGGGAAATATATACTATCTCAGCTTGTTCCCTTAACATCCCTCTCACTCATAGCAGTTATCACACTTTAGTTCACTCACTGTTGCCCTGTCAGTGACTTTGCCCTAAGGTACAGCACTATAGCAATATTACTCCTTTGGACATTTGACATCATCTGAGATTAGTGGTAAATTTCAGAGGAAAAAAAAATAGTCATCGATTAGTCAAGGAGCCATATCTCTTTACTTTGTTGTTTAAAAGGGAATGGTACATTTACATACTAGTGAGAAAATCTAGGTAATGTAACAGCACTAGTTTTAAATCTGTCCTCTGAGGTTTTCCAAATGCACAAAAGCTAAAGTCTTATCCACACCAGTGCCTCTTCAAGGACTGAATGTCTATTTTGTGATTATGGGTTGGCCATTGCCATTGGATACTTTAAAATCAAATGCCAATGTTGGCTATAATTTGATTAGGTCATCCATTGCAGATGTAATACTCAGCAAGCAGTGGTCTCTTATGTGATAACGTTAACCCAAACGTAATAATTTAAGTGAAGAGCTTCTTAGGGGGAAAAAAGTTATTCTGTTTTCTCACAAATTTCCGATTCCTTAAACTCAGAAATTCAGAAGTTATTATTTAGCTTTACTGTCGTCAAAGATGACAGTTATCATCATCGTCATCAGTGGTACCGATCTGATATGGAGCCGTCAATCAACTTTTTTGCTCAATTTGCCACTCCTCTGTCATTTATATGTGAAATTTTCTGAAACTTGGCACAAATACTATTTGGGTAAGGCTCTACAAAATTAGAGAGACAGATTTTTGATTTTTGACTTCTTTCTCTTTTTTTTTTTTACTTTTTTTTTCTTCTTTTTTGAGAAATACTGTACATTGATGTTTACCTTTAATCCTTCTCCTTAGTTTTTTTTAATAAGTCTCTAAAGTTCCAAATTAAGAAATCTGACTGGCAAACCATAAGTGGTTTCAGTCAACTTGCAATTCCAACAGCTTCAATAGAAAAAATATGTTTCTTTCTCTCGCAGGTTTTGTTACAAAATTGTCAGGAGTCGGGTCCCCTTCTAGCTAAATTTTATGTACCAGATTTATAATTTAAGTCTCTGATTTTTTTTTTTAAGTCTTTAAACATAATAATTCATCCTATTCATGAAAGAGTATTGAAGAAAGGCAGGGGCAACCTATATGTGAAGATTGCTGCCAGGGACATTTTTAGTTTTCTAGTCGACAGCAGTTGAATGTGTGACTCCTATCCAGTCTCAGCTGTGTCTCTGATTGTCCTTTGTGTCCTCACATGAATGGACGATGACAGTGGAGACACAGCAAGGCGCCACCGGCTGAACAGTTTATTTTGAATTAGTTGACACACTGTTGGCTGCTGAAGACCGAGTGACATCAGCAGATCCAGTCGCCATGAGAACCCACTATGGCAACAGTTGCTGTGACAGCCATGCAACAGGACTTTATAAGTATCTGGTGGGTGGAAATGGCCTCAATTAAACCTGACCGCTCCAGGAAGTGATCCAGTGTGTACAGTACCAAATCCTGGATCTGGCACACCTACATCGAATTCAGACATCCTGTGCTCTTCCTGATTTGACATTTCAGCCAAATAAATGAAATGCAACTTTTCCATATAAGATGCAAGGATGACCCCTATAAGTGTTGCCACCAGTAAACCTGAGGGGCAGAATGCTAAATGGCATCCAAAGGCTTAAGAGTGGAGTTAAAGGCATGCTTATAAATCACATCACTATATTCCATCACAGGAAAAGAAATGACTTTAATATTAAATCATTCACTCAAAATTTGATATGAGATATATTTTGCATGATAAAGTGCAGGATAAAAAAACCCTAGTACATCCTAGATTTGCCTGGATCTATCCATTTTCCTCCGCTTATCTAGTTCATGACTTTTTTTCCATATCTTCAAGGAGTCTGAAACTTCCCCTTCCTTTACACATCTTTTTGGCTTATGGTTGATTGTGTTGTTTAACAGACCACAGCACTAAAGCACTTTACAAAGATGCATCCCTATTAAGCTCACAAATGTACCGGAAACATTTACCTCCACCACACCACAAGTACAGTAGTGAGTGGTTTCTACATACACTTGTTTGTGTGTGCAAATGTGTGCTGCTACTTCCCAACAGGTATGCATATATTCCTTTCTTCCACAAAGGAAAATAATTATATAAGGAAAGAAATGTGGCTTTGAGCAAGGGAAAAGACAGAGAAATGAGAGTGGCTGATGGGCCCCTGACTGCCATTTCCTTAAATAGAGTTGTGGGCTTCTCCAGTCCAGTCCTGGCAGAGCAGAGACTCACATTCCCAGCATAGCTGTGACTGCCACATTCAGAGCCTCCCCAACACTGAAGTGCTGCCTACAAATCTACAGGTAGACTTAAAAATCATTTGCCCTGCTTTTAGCCCCCACCCTGGTTCCTCCAGACTTACATCCACTTAATGCTGCAGCAGGCGAGAAGAGAGGATGTTGGGAAAGACTTGACAGGAAGTGAGAATGGAGGGGGGTTAGAGTAAAGGATAGCAAGGTATTGTCTTCCATTCATACTGCAGCCATGTTTTTCTATTTTGAAACTTCCCCCACTGCTGGAGACAGTCATCACATGAGCATGTCACTTAACCAAAATTAAGGGTTTGTCCTGTCTTAATAAAGAATACATGGATAAACTATGTGAATAGGTATTAGTATGCTTTGTCTCTCAATTAAAGAATGAACTTGTAATGGGGTCAAGGAGCACGTCACAGTACTGTAACTACCTAGATTTTTTTTTTTCACTTGACAGACTTTTTGAATAAGGTTCAGAGTGGCTGTGAGATGATGTCAGACACTGTGAGGGTCACTCTTCTCTGAAGAAGCCGATAAAGCAGGATGTCGGCATCTGAAGTAGTCATAATGATGCTTTTCCTTTTTCCGAAGGAAGGGAGACACACACAGACAGTCAGGCAGGTGCTTCCCACTTTAAGCACATACACACATACTCGTGTCAGCTACTGTTTAAAACATTACACAGTATAAATAAATAAGCACCCATGAGGAAAAAGCATACTTTACACCTGCTGAAAACACATGCAGAGACTTGCACTCAATGTGATAACCAGATGAGAACAGTGCTTTGTGTAATGTTCTATAATTTGACCAGGTGTCCAGGCTATGTCAATATAAGACTGCTACAAGGGGCATTCCTCTTCCTGTTCTATTGTCAGGCACAGGAATCTCTCACAGCTTCTTTCTCCGTTTGTTGAAGCACCTTGGAGGGACAGAGTAATCTTTCATTCATCAGAAGTGACTTGTGTGATCTGAACACAGGAGGACTAAGAGTGAGGCTATGTAATTTTTTTTAGTCAAGGCAAAATCCTTTTAGTCTTTTATTATTTTCGTCTAGTATCTCATGGTTTGTGTTGTGAAAAAAAGTGATGTAGCAGGAAAACTTGCCCCATTTGTTTTTTAACAGTAGTGTGCAAGATGGAATTACTTAATCAGCTTTTGAACATGTGTGTGCTCATGCAGATGGATTTGTCAGCGTTCCACATCATCAATCTTCAATTTTCTGTAAATGAAAAATCAATGCATTTTTTTTCTCTAATCACTTTAAATGTACCACTTTTCACAGTGTTAGGCTATCTGTTCAGTCACAGTTGGCAGACATAATACAGAATGCCTGAGCTGACAGTAACAAACACTCGTGTTGGGCTTGATTGACTTAAAGCAGGCTGCACGTTAACATGAAACGGATGCATGTCAGTCATGTGTTTTTTTTTTTTGTTTGTTTTTTTTTTAAAGCAGTCTATTGTTCAAATATCCAGATCAGACGAGCATGTGCGCATGGGAAAGTCAGCAGTGAGAGCAGTGTAAATCACCTGCTGACTGGTTTCCTGACAGTTTGGACTGTCTGTTTCCTCTCATTGAGCTTCACGTGTCAGGCACAGTAATTATTTAGACAGGTATAGATCTTCTCTCACTGCTCTCTTCCTCAGTTTTAGCAGTAGACTTAGTTAGGATTCAGTTCTGAAGTTGAACTATAAGTAATTATCTTAAGCCATGACATTGACTTATGGTCTCTCAGCTATAAACATACATACCAGCCTTTCAGTAGTAGAGTGGCCACCATCACGACATCATTTGTTTTAAAGGCTGGAAAGTTTAATCCTACTTCTTTAATATTAACTGATACATTGTGAAAATGGCACTGTGGCCCCTTGGATTAAGAAAACCCCGCGCCTCACCCCTTTGTATATTTATGATGGATCTGTTTCTTTTTCTATCTTTTTTTTTTTTTTTTTTTTTATTTTTTTTTCCCC